>CAUYRT010026141.1:0-58489 GCA_963574885.1 Lepilemur ruficaudatus | reverse complement strand
ACGAACTTGCTACAAGGAGTGCACATGGCCAGCAGCCTCTGGTTGTGGTGACTTTGGGATCTGCCTGAGCTTTGGAGCAGATGCCAGGGCCAGGCACTTTCAAGGCCACCCCCAGCCAATGTCTGAGCAAGGCAGCAGCACGAGGGCTTGCAGTGTCTGGACAGTGGATGCTCCTCTCTGGATCCTTTGTGCTGGATAGAGCTACTCGTCAGGCTGGCTGAGACTTTCCCAGAACTGCACCACCCTCTGAGGCCTTTCATCTCTGACCCTTCTTTCTTCCCTCGTACCTTCACAGGTGTTTTACCTACATCATCGTCTGAAGGCTTTGCCTAACTGCCCTTGTTCCTTTCCCCCTTTCTCTGCCACAGGCATTCTCTCCCCCATTAATGTCTTGCACTTCTAGCTCTGTCTTGGTCTCTGCTTTCAGGAGGACTCACCTTGTTTCCTGCATGATCCTTCTATATCAGGAAGCCGCCAGAGAAGACAATAATGAAACCTGCTTTTATTGTTTTTCACTTATTTATGTCTTCCTCATTTATACCGACGTTTGCTTTTTATAAAGGTACAACGCACTCTAGGGCATTTCTTGCCTCCAATTCCTGATTTTCAGATTTTTGGCCTGGCTAGCTCATGTGGACTCCCCTGAGAGAGAATTTAGCACTTTTTGAATGAACACTAACATTTTGAAAACACTGACATTAAAAAAATGTGTAATCATTTAAAACATGAATATGACTCTGACAATTAAAGAACTAAATTATTATCAACTATTTTCCGATTATTCTTGCCATTCTCTGATACAGAATTGGTTTCTACCAAATATTAAATATAAATGCTTATTCTCTAACCATAACAGATCTGGGGGCTGGGAACTACAATGGCAAATCTAAAAATGATTGGGACAAAGTTGGGGTCAGTTCACCCAAATCAAAAACTCCCTCAAATGAGCATGTCAGAGTTCTCTTGAACAGAGTGTTGATTGCCAGTGAATCCTCACCATTCCTGACCTCTTAGTGCCCATGTATAATTTTTATATGATTTTTATTTCATAAGTCTTAAAAGACTCATTATTCTTTTTTCTTATTTCACTGCCAAACAGAATTCTGACAAGGGTTTAGTGTCATGTGACCTTGGCCAATTCCCTCAAGCTCTTAGAGTCTCTCTGTGTGGATCAAATGAGGGGTCAAGTTGGCTACTCACCATGACCCCTTTATCTCTGAATGTCTGTGATTTTATAAAACTAGAAATAAAACATGCTTAAAATCATTCCCTGACAATACTTCTCCTTTTTTAATAAACAAACAAACAAAAAAACTTGAAACGTGTTCGATTTTTCAAAGACAGTTTTTGCTTTATTGACACCCCTTTCCCTGCTTTGTGGGATGATCTCAACGAATTTCAGAGGAATAGAGAAGACCAATTTCCAAATCATCTGGAGCAATTAATTCCAGTGGTTGGAGTTAATTATGATGAGGCAATTCATAAAGTATACAGTAGAAAAAAAGCAGCAATTGATGAGACTTCATCTGCAGTGGGATTTTTTTCAAAGGCATTCTTCTGGCAATGCATTTCAAAGTTAAACATATGTGTGCTTCAATGCTGGGAAAATAGTTTAAGAGGGTATCATTAGGTATGGGTATGAATTATGTGCGTATGGCCCTATGTATAGTTGTACAGATATGATACATGCCTAATTGGTGTATAACATGGGAGAATTAATGACTATAGCAGACACTTCAACTCCATCATGTTTCTTATCTATAAACTATCGTATATTTACCCCAAAAATCCATTATTAAAATAGCATGTTATTATAAAATAATTTTAATATCAACATAAAAATTAACAGGAAAATATTGAGTATAAAAACAATAATTTGGGAAGTACTCTCAATTTTGTATTATAAAAATAAAGAATTTGCAATAATGCAATACTAGGCTATATTTCTGTTTTATGATTCTGATAATAAAGCACTTAGGTTCCACTTTCATGGTTTATGCTGTTATCAGAACCCTCTGATATAATTAGATGGCCTTGTTTTAGATAATTACTTATATTTTCTTATCATATAGCAAAAATCTCACTGGTAAAAATCCTCAATGTCTTAAGTCTAAGAGCTATGTTAGTGGACTAGGCCAAGAGAACTGGAAATTAAGTTCATCCACAATACAGGAGCCAGGGTTTTTGTAAGCTGAGTAACAATGATGATACCACTCCCTTGCATTTTTCTTTTTACAGCGTTTCATAGCTTAGAAAGTGATTTTACTTTCATGATTTATCTTATTTTATTCTCTTAACACTCCTGTGGGGTAAGCGTTATCATCCCCATTTATAGACAGGGAAGTTTGTGCAGAGAGATTATGGTCAGATTAACTGGTGGAGCAGAGATCGAAACTGTCTTATTCTAAAACTCCATTCTACTTGAAACTTTTGAAATCACAAGAAAAACAATCTAGTTAAGAAGCATCATGAATAAAGCATGTTTTGTAATATTGTGTTTAAAAGCTGATTATTCAAATCTTTTCCTTATCCTTTCTCAGAAGTGCCCATTCTTTATCTTTTATCTTGGAGCTAGATGCTGGGCTTCTAAATCAAGTACTATTAAAAACTGGCTTTGAATCCTTAGCCAAACAACTAACTTGTTCTCTCCAAAAGGAACCTACAGATCCGGGTGGGTGGTTGGGGATTTGGCAACACTGAAGTCTTTTTCTAGACCAAAACATCTGATTCAAATTTTGTTAAACTAAAATTAACATACTGCTGACTGACTGATCGACCATTTCATTGTCATTTATGCCACCATGTTGTAACGGTTATAGGATGCAATCAATGGCTCAGAAAGTTTCTTTCTATACGGACAAACTAAAACATGCTTGCATAAGATAGTTCCTTAGAAAATTATTATGTCTGGAAAGTTTTTTCTCTAAAATATCTAATATGAATAAAGCAAAATTTAGCCTACTCTGTTAAGAAAAAAAAAAAGAAAAGGAAATGAAGAAAAATCATCAGACTGATATTAG
Organism: Lepilemur ruficaudatus; assembly: GCA_963574885.1. Lineage (NCBI taxonomy): Eukaryota > Metazoa > Chordata > Mammalia > Primates > Lepilemuridae > Lepilemur > Lepilemur ruficaudatus. Next base: position 55,469 of record CAUYRT010026141.1, on the reverse strand, counting down.
TTTAACAGTGTCAATAATTTTCATAGTCTTTACTGATTTAAGATTAAGATCTTAATTTTTTAAGAAAAAATTTCTTTTTAAAGAAATTCTTTACTTATTGTGAGCAGGAAAACAATCTCACCAGTATTTTGACATTAATATAAATATGTTCCCTCACATTTACTGTGCTAAATTATATAGAATTGTCTAAAAATGGTACAAGTGTACTTGCAATTGAAAATCTGAGCACAGCCCCCAAAATCAAAATAATTGTGCAAATACTGGCCATGCCTGGTAAAAATATGAATTTGGAATGAATTTCAAACTTTGCTGTAAATATGAGCATTTGACTTTTGCTTCTGAATTTTTGTGGCCTTTCAGGTAAAAAGTTGTCAACTACAACATTGCTGTTTCAATGATATATTTCAGCCCAAATTACATTTTTGTTTTGTTTTGTTTTGTATGTTGACAACAAGCTCTGCCCAACTTTGTTCTAAGAAAAAAAGCCATGGCCTAATGATAGATATGTTTATTATGGACTAAACATTTGTGTATATTATTCACTTTTATCTTCTAAACAACTTTGCAACTTAGGTATTGTTATCTCAATTTTGCTCATAAGGAAAATGAGCTCAGTAGTATTTACCTGCTTCATAAGGCAAGCTGGTTTCATTAACCACAAAATCTCCTGACAACACAATATAAGTGACTGAGGCAAAGATTTCAATCAATGAAGGTTTATTAAGCCAAAGTTTGAGGATGCACTTGGGAAAACACAAACCATAGACAAAAATGTGACTGTCTTTCCAAAGCGGGATTTGGGAACTCAGTTATTAAAGGGGATAGGGCAGACGGAAAGAAAAAAAAAGGAAGAGGGGAGTGGGTGGTGAGACAAATGGTTACCTTCTTGTGAGGCCCAGTAAATCTATATTTTCATAAGATAAGGTGAATGTTAGAAGAGAAAAAGGAAATGAGGGAAGCATCAATGATGTAGATGTCCCTGGGTAGGTGGAAGAATTTGATCTTGCCTTGTCTCTGTTCTGCACCTGGGAAGAGAAACTTGTAATCAATATTATCAGTGTGGAATCCAACAGACTCTAGTTTTAGGACCTAGACTTGGTGCGCAGACCCAAAGTTACAATTCCTTACGAATGATCTGTGGGGGCAGTCCTTCCTTGTAGATGCCTGACATCTTTACCTTTCCCTGGGAATCTCCCTCCAGGCTTGATCTTTCCTTTGCATAAGTAGTTGGGGGTTGGGAGTGGTCCTGAAATTTTTATTTTCCTTAACACTCCTGTCCAGTTTGCAACTGATCACTGTTGTTAGTGACTTTATGCATTTATAGGCTAGGAAATATGCACATTAGTGTGGTGGAAATGTCTCTGTGGTGACTTTCCTACAGCATAGGACAATTCTAAGAGTGTTCATGAGTTGTCCTCAGAAAAAAACAATTTTACCCTAAGAGAATTCCTTTATGGTTGGGGATAGGCATCCATCAATTTCCTAAACAGACATGCTTTCATGTTCATTTATGTATTCTGTATATCTGTCCATTCTCAGACTTTTCTGGGCATCCTCTCACCCCTCAGCACACAATCAATTTTTCATGGGAGGAGGCATGACCTGGGACATTTGCCTATTTTATATATAGAACTATAAAGATAACGATACCCTCTAGCAAATGAGGAAACCTGTGAGCTGTAAATGCCTGTGTCTCCAACTAATTCACAGAATTCCCTCCAAGGGAGGGACTTATTTTGCATTTGAACTCCAAAACACCTTTCAAGATTGTTAAACTTAACACCAGCCTGAAAATCCCAGTCATGCTGGAGATCAATTAACTGCTTCCAGTGTTCTACTAGCACCCCTTTAAGATGTTTGCATTGTAGAGTAATTTGGCCATTATCACATTTGAACCAAATAAAAACACATTATTATTTTGTGTGATAGGAAGTTCATTTCTAATACTCAAGCCCTCTGGAAGCTTGTTCCTTTACTTTCTTACCTGATCTCCTGGTTGGGTCTCTTTCTTGGATGTCTTTTTTTTCCGCCTCTGTATTAGTGTCGAATCTCAGCTTGTCTTCTTCACACTTGTTTTATTTGATTTCATTCTTTCCGTTACATGATTGCTTCTCTCAGTCCCACATTAGGATTTAAACGCTTTGACTATCCCCCTCTTAAATTTTTCAAGCCAAGTTTCTCCTGTTACAACAAAATTTATTACTTGACTACTTGATTGCCTAATTATTTTCCATTAACTTAAATATTTTAAAATAATAATGTTTTATGGGAACAATTGGTATTCATTATAGAAGAGTTTTACAATTAGATAAGGGGTAAAGAGAAAATAAAAACCACTGCAGGATCATCAACCAAAAATAACCATGATTGTGGGGTATAGTTCTTAATTTTTATGCATATTTTTGTTTATAAATACTACAGTAACAAATTATGCTGTATAAGCTGCTTGGTAACTTTTGCCCACAATATAACATGAACATATTTATGTCTTCCTAGATATTCTTTTTCAGCCTCATTTGCAATGGTTTTGAATTTTCCCTTATATGGATAGACACAATTTATTCAACCAATTCCTTATTGTTGGGCTTGAGGTTATTTCTATGTTTTGGGGTATTTTAAACAAGCCTATGACAAACAGCCTTGGAAAATAAATCTTTAGCACATCTATAATTTCCTCAGGGAAAATTTGTAGAAGAGGGATTAGTGGGTTATAGCTTGTACACAATTTTAAGATACATCTTTCCAAAATTCCATCTAGCATAATTGTACCAATGTATAGTCTCACTGAGAGTGTTGAGGGTCCTATATTACCATTTCTTCATCATTCCCAAATATTACCAATTTTAAAGTTACTAGGTAAAAACTCGTTGACTTAGCATTTATCTTAATATCTGAAAAAATTGAACTTAAAACTTTTTCCTGGTCTCTCCTTATATGTGTGCCTGTATGTGTGTGTGTTTATTGTTCGTTTGTCTGTTGGAGGACAAGTTCTTTCTTCAAAATTATTTTGTAAGAACCCTCCACATATCAAAGGTAGTAAAACTTGAATGTCATGTTTGTTATAGATATTTTTTCTAGTTTTTAAGATGTCTTTCAATTAGTTTGTTTCAACAGTTCAAAAATATGTGAAGTCGTCTTTTCCTACTTATCAGTCACAATTATCAACGTATTTTCAAACTTAGTACTATGTACATTTTTGGCTATAATATAGTTTCTTGGTATTTTTGTGATTTTGCTTTTTAAAAGTTAGAGTTGCTTTAACAATAGATTAGAAAGATCACAGAGGGAGAGGCAGAGGAGTCTTCCTAACCACCTTCCCATACCCACAAGAAGCTCCTGGACTCGTAGGTAAGGTTTGATGGTGTTGAGACATGACCTTAGAGGAGGTCAGGGTTAGAGACTCATCTTGCTCAGTCAAGTGAAGTGAATGTCATCAGCGTTCGGAGAGGAAGTAATGAGGAAGAGAGGTGAAAACCTGGTGAGCCTTGCTTGTGGCCTCTTGCCCTGCCTGTGGTTCAGAGCATTATGCTGTCCATCTGCAAGTGGTTTTGTCCTTCTAATGTCATCTCCCATGCCCCAGAGTTTGTTGAGTCCCATCCAAACTGAATGTGAAGAATCCACTTTTCAAAGGCACCACCCCAAAAAGAGGAAGGAGCCATTGTTACTCAGGGGTGCCAAGTGGTGTGGAAAGGAAAACAAAGTGTGACTGGGTCCTGGTAAAACCCATCCTGGACCATTGCTTTGCAGTGTCTGTGCCCCGTAAACATCTTTTCTGGCAAGAACTGGTCTTAGTCATCATTGTATCTTTAACACTCTTGTTTTATTGAAATATGTAAAACATGGTACATGAAGAAACTGTGTTGCTTTAAAATCTGTCACCATGTTTAATTAATTTATGATGTCTTCTAGATAACGATGATGGAAATTGTGTCATTAAAAAGTATGCAATTTACTTGTTTTTTAAAGATAAGTATAACGTGATAATTGAGACTATGATATAGGTTCAGTGAATCATGTCCACTTCCTTAATTTTAATGAGCAAAGATGAGCATGTCACTTTGAATCAAATGGAAAAGGCCAGAGGAAAATAGTAATAGTAATAACAAATAATCAGTAGTTATCTGCTGTGTGCCACATACTATTGTATATGCTTTATGATTAATATTTCATTTTTCTTCAGTATTATTAATATTATTTTGGTTCACAATTAAAATTACCAGTTTGCAGATAAGGAAATTAGAGCAAAAGAGGTTTAGAGAGGCATTTTAAAAAAGATGAAATGAGTGACTCAGAATTTGCATTTTAAAAGTAACAGGAGACCAATTGGATATAGAAATTGAAATGATATAATTAAATTCAATTACATTTTGCATTACAATATTTTTTGAGTATCTGCTCTGTAGTTAGAACTGTGGTAGGTAGAGAGTGAAAACTACATTACTAGGCCATTATGCAGAAGTACTTATGCCATGATTTTAAAGAAAGCCACTGTCCTAAACCACCATTTGATAATCCAAAGTTAAAGTAGGACAAATGTTTGTTTCAATAACCAACGAGAAAGTTAATTTATAGAAGAATTTACAATCTATTTCTGGAGAACATGTAAACACACACACACACACACACAAGTGATTTATTTGCAAAGAGCTTCAGTTATTATTTTATTAAAAAAAGAAAAAAAACCCATAATCAGTCAAATAATACACGAAAATCAGTAAATGCGATAAGTAAAATATAAGCAAGTACCCAAAGGTACTGTACCGACTGGCATCAAATGTTCTAGGCCCTTGGGCAGGAATGAGGTCAGTGTTGGCTTCGGCTCGGTTTGGTTTGGTTTAAGGGGGGGTTGGGCCTTTAGGCCCTTTGTGGGATTTTGAACATTTGGATGGCAGTTAGCAGCTGGATGAAGTCCTTGTCATGTCTTGCTTGTAGGCAGTTGGAAGGAGATCATTGTTATAATCTGTCATAATTGATAGTTATGTGGACAAGTCCCCCTTTCTTCGCTTCCGCAAGGCATCTAAAGTCTGATGCTGAACTTTAGTTAGGGATTGAGTTTTGTTGCATGTAACAAAAATATCAAGAAAGAGTGGCTTACACAAGTTAAGGAGTTTATCTTTGCTCCTATAATGAGAAGTCCAGAGGTGGCAGTCCAGTGCTGGTGAGGGAGCCTTTACATACTGGCAAGGACCACGCCTTGTAAATTGCTGCTCTGCCTTCCTTATGGTGTGGCCTTCATTTCACCACTGGAAGAACAGTAACAGGACCTCTAGTCCTTTAGGCAGGAAGAAGGGGAAGGAAAAAGGGCAAAATAACAAAGGGTACAAGTCAGTTATGATTGTTAGGACTGTCCTGTTTAAAAAAGCTTACCCAGAGTTGCTACTCAGAAATTTCTGTTTATATATGATTGGCCAGTAGTGTATAGCAGGGCCACCTCTCACTACAAGGGAGGCTGGGAATGTCAGTTTTTAGATAGGTATGTTGACAACCTCAACACAATTGGCTTTCTTTTAATAAAGAAAGAAGGGAAGACTTGGATGGGCAAATAACAGTCTCTGCTATTAATGGGGGGAAATTTGAGAATTGCAATTCAAATAAAATGTGATGATTCTAAATAATAATATGTTGAGAAGCATATTACTTATCTACTTCATTACTTCATAGGATTATTGTGAATATTAAATGAGGCAGTACTGAAGAAATCTTAGCCATGATTGTTGGTTATTATGAACATATTTAATTTAAATGAGGTAATGCCTATAAAGTGTTGGACAGAGCAAATGCTCAAGAATTATTAGCCATTATTCTTTGCTGTTATGGAAATGTTTCATTCTTTGTGATTTTTTACTTCTGCTTCATAAATTACATGAATCCAATTCTATGCAGAGGTTTTTATTTCCCATCTACATAATTGTCACAGGTTTAACCTTAAGGAAGATGACAGTGTTTTTCTAATCACATAGCATAAAACATCATTTATGAAGAATGTTTTGGGAAGATGTAGCAGATGATAGTATTTATCTGTCTTACTGGAATGCTCTATTTTATAACAATTTGATTCATGAAGATTTGTTGGAGTCAAGGTTGCTATAATGAACGTCCAATGTGTATAAGACTCTGAGAAATCTTGGTTAATATCATCTGTCTAACATTTAGGAAGACATAAAAAGGATATTGAATACAAAAGAAAGCATACTTTAAAAAAACTGCTGTGATTTAGAATTATAGAATCATTGAATTTTAGAGCTGGCAGGATTTTAGAGGGGAAACTGAGGCTCAGACTGTGCAGGGTGAATAAGTGGATTGCAGAAATTCACAAACAGACAATAGCATTTATTATATTTTGACTCATGAAGTCATGTCAAGTAGAACATAAAAATTCTTTGAAAGAGATAGCTCTACGCTTCATTTTTATAATGTAATTGGCATTAAAACACATAAGTTGTGACCTACACTATAAAAAGGAAAAATATAGTCTTTGTTAAGTGAATTGATAAAAAATAGTATATCATCAATAGCTAGGATATAAGAGACAGGATTTGTATTATTGTCTCAGTTCTGCCTTCCTAAATTCTATTCATTTTTTTCTCTCAATTAAACTGATAGTAGAGTTTCTTCTTTCTCTTGTTTCTTGGATTTCTTACCTAGAGATAAGAATCCAAGAGAAAAGTAGGACTAAAGAATGGTTTCATTGTAACTTGACTTTAGAAACTATGGCACTTTGCAAATGGTTTTGTGGCACCAGCAGATAACCACTCCAAACTTTGGTTCTGTTATCCTTAAATGGGAATAAATGTAGTAGCACCTATCTCATTGCTTTGTTGAAGCATAAATGAAGTAGTATGTTTTAAAGACATTACAGAATACATATAGAGTGTGCATTCACTGTTATTATTATGAGTAGTCATATTACACTATAACTGGCATCTGCCCGACACATACAAGAGATTCCATTGAGTTGAAAGGTAACAGATTTGCCACAGAAGTCCTCATGGTCTTTGGAAGTGGCCATTGTATGGCTGTCTAGTCTTCTAAAAAAAAATCCTGTTGGCTTCAAGCAGAATTTTTCTTTCAAATCTATTTTTATGTGGGGATTCTCAATATGTGAGTGCTGGTAGAATACACTCTGATGCCTTTCGGTAAGAGCACAGCCTACTAAGGACCACCTTAGCCTGCAGATCACTGACAAAAACAGCTGGAGCTAGCATCTGTGCCTTACGAATCTTTCAAAGCCATAACAAAACCAGCCTGATTTCATAACCACAGTATGAATGTCAGCTCGTGTATAAGAAAGATGCCTGGGAAACCTAATCATGTTGGGCACATAAGATGAAGGCCTTGTCCTTTGATTCTGCATTGGGAAGCACCGATGAAGAGAGACTAAAAGGAAATGAAGTAAGCATTTGACAATTTCCTAAGCAAGCATGAATTTTACCCTTCCAGGTTGTTATAACCTGGCAAACCTGTGCCCTTTTAATGCTTCTTACCACCTTCAAATTACTGTGGGAGTAGGTTTGAAATTGGTCATTCTGACTTATAGTCATAACGGTAACGGAGTGAGTCAGAACACCTAAAGCAGTACTCCCGTCTTTTTAAATACTCACTTGCCTAAAGTGCATTTTGTCTCCAGTTCCTTGGGCCACCCTTGGGCCACTAATGAGCTCTTCTGTCAGTAATAAGTCACATGTCCCATGATAGCTTTACCTATATGATTTTCATTAAATGCTTTGGAATCCTGGGGCAGAAAGAAATTATGTAAATATAAGTTTTTATTACTGTTTTTATTTTGATTACTTTTTCTCCTCTGGTTTTTATTGCCTCATATAATACAGGTAAATATGGTGATCACATGTTGAGATGGGGGTTTCTGTTCTAATGCCTCCGTTCTCATGCTTCGCATTCAATCCACATTAATTTAATTATCCATGATTTCTTAGGCAAAGAGAGGAATGTAGACTCCATGCTGTCTGCAACTACTTCAGTCATTCCTTTACTGCCCGTGACACCGTGTGAGACCTGCAGATGCTAAACAACCTCTCCCTGCACCAGCTCAAACAAAAAATGTTAACCATATGCAACTCCAACCTGTTTGTCCTTAAGCAATGCAAAGCCATGCAGTGCTGCAGACGGGCAGTGGGGGAGAGCACAGAGCTGCCACTTCTCACAGGTTGCCTTCTGAGAAAGCAGAGTACGGAGGCATAGGAATTTAGGGCAGGGATAGTTGAACCGGGGCTCCTTTCTTTTTGCTGATAAAGACAAGGGCTCCTCTGAAATTCTATTCATATGTGTAGAATTGATGAACTGTTACTTAAGAGATTAGGCCCTGGATTTCAAATTTGGAATCTGAAGTGCTATGGGGGACTGTGAATTCTGAATGCCTAAATACTCTAGATGTGATCTAGTCACTACTGGGAAGAATTGAGACATTTATCAGGAATAAATAAAGAGTTTTAATTCATTTTATCTCATATTTAATTTGATAGTTTTCTGTAAAACACTATTTTTTTTAGTGGAGATTTTTTTCAAAGCCTTCTTCATTTTGGCAGCTGACATTTCTGAAAAAAATTCCCAGGAGATTATGAAATATAGAAAATTTAAGGGGTATTGTAAAATGAAATTAGAAAATAGAAATAAGGATTCAAAATGCTACTAAAATATAAAGTCGTAATCTCAGTCTCTCTTTTCCTTCAAAATAGGCTCATTTAATCACTATAGTGTTTCTCTTCTTTTGAATTATAAAACAATATATTCATATTAAAGAATATTTTGGAAAAGGAAAAAAATGTTTCACCAACCCAACACAGTTATTTCCATTTGTGCATATTCTCTTTAAGTTTTTGTTCCTCTGCAAAACCCTAATGCTTGATATAGCCATTACCTAAGGGACACAAGCTGATCTGGTGAGACACGTTTAGGGAAGTCTTTCCAAATTTCTGGAGCAAAGAATCACACAAACATTAGAGAAAGTGAGTTAAAATCATAATTCTTCAATTTGGTGAATAGAAATTGTTGTACATTTTCCAGTTAAATCCCATTTATATTGGTGACCTAGTTTTAGTCATCCCACATGTACTCATTCCTATAGGTCATGGCATATGAGTGTCCACCTGAATCTAAACTGAATGAACCTATCTGTATCTTTGTCCAAAAAACAATCTGTGAGTCAGCACTGTCTATTCATCTTCAGTGGTCAAAACCCTGTACTGTTGGATTTTGACACTGTTTGTCCCAACAGACAGATGGGAAGTGAAAACATAAAGAGATGATACTATTCACACATTAGGCAAGAGTATTTATACTTCAATATACACTCTCAGAAAGTAGTGGTTAAGAGCTCAAGTCATGCAGCCAGACTGTTTGGTTTAGAATACCACCCCTCCACCCACTAGTTCTATGACTGTGGGCAAGTCACACAACTTTGCTAAGAATCAAGTTTGTAATCTGTAAAATTAGAGTTATATTTGAATCTAACTCATTGGGCTAGCATGAAGAATAAGTGAGCCCATGCATGTAAAAATGTCCAACGCAGAACCAGACATATTTTTTATTGTTGTTGTATTTAATATTTTACATTGTCACCATATTTCAAATAGTGCACAGAATATGTGATCACAACTGAAATCAAATGGGTATTCAGCAACATATAATAAGTATTATGTGTTATAACCCATTGGGATTTATCTCAGGAATGTAAAGTTAGCTTAGCATCTGAAAATCAATCAGCGTAATACACCATATTAGTAGAATAGACAACAAAAACCACATGATTATTTCAATAGATGCAGGAAAAGCATTTGGCAAAATCTAACATCCTTTCATGACAAAAACACTTAACCAACTAGCAATAGAAGAGAAATTTCTCAACCCGATAAAAAGCATCTAGGAAAAATCCACAGCTAATATACTTCCTGAATTACGGTATGAATTTTCTCTAAGATTAAGACAAGGATTTTTGCTTTTACTACTTTACTTTGACAATACTCTAGAGATCCCAGCCAAGGCAATTAGGCAAGAAAAAGAATTAGAATGAGAAGCCATACAAATACTAAAGGAAAAAGTGAAACTGTGTCTATTTGTAGATCATATGATCTTATATAGAATATCTTTAAAAATCTATACAAAAAATTAGAATAAATGAGTTGTAGGTTAAAAAAATTAGAATTAATAAATGAAATTGCAGGTTAAAAGATCACCATACAAAAGTCACTTGTATTTTTATATATCAGTAGTGAACAACATGAAAATGAAATTAAGAAAACAATTTCATTTATAATATCATCATAAGTAATAAAAAAACTTAAAAATACATTTAACAAAAGGAATGCAAGCCTTGTACACTGAAAAGTGCAAAGCATTGAAAGAAATGAAAGAAGACCTGAACAAATGGAAAAACATTTCATGTGCATGGATTGGAATACTTAATATTGTTAAAATGGCGATATTCCCCAAATTGATCTATCGATTCAATACAATCTCAGCTGCCTTTTTTTTTTTTTGTGCAAAATTTGACAAGTGGACCTTATGGTTTATATGAAAACCTAAGGGACTCAAAATAGCCAAACCAATTTTGAAAAAGAAGAGCAAACTTGGAGAACTCACACTTACTTGTCTCAAAACTTACTATAAAGCAACAGTAAATAAGACAGCATGGTACTAGTATGAGGATAGACATATAGATCAGTGGAATAAAAGTGAGAGTCCAGAAATAAACCCCATTTATAAAAAAAATTGTATAGATCTTTCTTCAAAGAAAGGTCTATATGCAAATGGCACATGAAAAAACACTCAACATCATAATTCATTAGGAAAATGCAAATAAAGCCAAAATGTCACTTCACACCCACTAAGATAGCTAAAACAAAAACAAAAGCAATAATAACAACAAAAACCAAACAGACAATAAAAAGTGCTGATGAGGATGTGGAGAAGTTGAAGCTCTCATACGCTGCCTGTGTCATAAAATAGTACAGCCATTTTGGAAAACAGCTGGGCATTTTCTCAAAAGTTTAAACCTTATGAACTGCCATTCTACTCCCAGGAAAATAGCCCAAAGAAATCAAAATTTATGTCCACACAAAAGCTTGTACATATTTGTTCGTGAGAGCATTATTTATAGTAGCCAAAAATTTGAAGCAATTGAAATGTCCTTCAGCTGATGAATAGATAAACAAAATGCGGTATAGCTATACAATGAAATGTTATTTGACGATGGAATGAAGTGCTGATATATGCTATGACATGGATGAGCCTTGAATACATTATACTAAGGGAAAGAAGAAGCTAGTCACAAAAGACCACATATGTATGATTTTATTTATATGAGATGTCCAGAAATGCAAAACCCATAGAGACAGAAAGTAGATTAGTGGTTGCCAGGGATTAGGGAAAAGGAAGAAAAAGGGGAGTGACTATTAATGAATGTGGGGTTTCTTGAGATGATGAAAATGTCCTAAAATAAGAGAGTAATAACAGCTGTACCACTCAGGATATACTAAAAAGCCACGAATTGTACGCTTTAATAGGATGGATTTTATTTTATGTGAATTATATCTCAATACAGCTGTCATAAAACAAACAAATCTGGTAATACTTTTTTTTAACTTTGCCTTTGCTCTTCCATTTTATTTTATTTTTTTCAGAGTTTTGTTTAAAGTCTGCAGAGTACTGGGGAAATCTCCAGTGACTACTCCTTAAGAGTAGTGTAACATCCTTCAGTGAATCCATTCCCAAGAGTCAACAGTATTATTTGGCTTCTGAAATTTATCAAGGCAACTTGTCAGTGTTATTGCTTATCCTGCTTAATCACATATCTAAGGGCACTCTGTAATTTGCTATATTAGTTTTTTTTTTTTTTTTTTTTTAACAATCTGTGGTCAGCCAGAGGAAAAAAACAATATTTAGGAGGAGGAGATCTTAGCATGGACACTTCAGTTCCCTGAACCTCAGTGAACACAGGCTATGCTGACCAAAAAAAGCAGGATGTAGGTTCCATGGGGGACCTGGTATTAGTATTGTATAGTCTGGTGATGACTATTGCTGGGTCCACACAGGCTCTTTTAGCCAGAAAATTCAAAGCACTCTCCTACCAGGATGTTTATTTACATTATTTTAACATAGCTTTTTAAAAACTAAGGAGATTGATATTTATGAAGCTAAAAAAATTAACTAAAAACACTCCCCCATAAAAAAAACCCATAGTATTTTATAGAATGAAGAAAAGACTTCTTCATACAGACAAGGTAAAGTATTTCCCTGATGCTATATTTTAGCTCTAATTCATTAATTAATCAATCAATAGCCTACCCTGTAATCATTAAATAATTACACAATACTTTCATTATGTTCACTACCTGAAAATAAATGTTTATGAATAATTGCTCTGTTAGTCATTGTTTAATTTGACTGTGAGCTATTCTCTGAATAATCTGGAAAGAGGAGCTTTAGGACTCAAAAACATTGCTCACCAATCAATAACCACACTTTATGAAATTGTTCTTAAGTATAAATAGAAATCAACATAGTAACAATCTAATTTTTGATGAAAGTCTAAAAGATGGAGAAATTAGAAAAATGAACTTGAAAGATACAGTGATAATGCTGGGAGCAGAAGAAAATACTAAAACCCCAACCATCAACCAACAAACCAACCAATTGCTTACTGCCACTAGCAAAAACAAACAACAACAACAAAAAAAACCCACAAAGAAATAAAAAGCTCTCCAATTGATATCCTCAGATATGAAATAGGAAATAGTAAAGGATCCATAAAACAAGCTAAAATACATCCAGAAGGTTAATGACAAAATTATGAAAATATCTTCAAAAATAGGATAAAAAGATCAAGAATGGGAAAATAAGAAAAAAAAACCCAGATATAAATATATAGAATCAATCCAAAATGTCTAGCATCCTGCCAATAACTCTTTTAGAAAAAGAGAGTGGAGAAAATAGAGTGGAGGAATCGATTAATTAACAAACAATTTCTCCATCCTGAAGAACATGAGATTTGAAATTCAAAGTGCTCAACACAATGGATGGAAATGAAATGACCATATCTGGAAAAGTATGGGGAATGCCAGCATCCCCGGGGATAATAAGACATCAAATTCTTTGCGTAAACATAATTTTCAACTCATAATTATCTATCCAATCAAACCATCAATCAAGAGCTTGAATATGGAATAAATCATTTCTAGATGCATCTCTTGTGTTTGTTTGTTTGTTTATTTATTTTTAGCAAACTACCAGAAGCTATGCTTCAGCAGAACCAAAAAATAAATGAAGAAAAAGAGGACATAGATCCTAGGGGAAAATACGTACATTTAATGAGGATAGGAAAAGGAAACCCCAGATGCTGTCTGTATAGTGAGTCTAAAGAACAACCAGTCTTACAATGAAGAAGGAAAAGTGGGGGTTCTAGGAAGAAAATTCCCAGGTAAAAAGGTGAAGCAGGGTGAACAAGGAATTGCTGGTGTATCAGCTATGTTTGCGCGTTTGAAAAAAACAATTACTAGTTTTAAAGGTATGGTGGCTCCATGCCTTTAAAGGAACAGTTGGAAAAATTATGAATTTGCTTCCCCAAAACTACTCAAGTTAATAAAAAGGGCAAAAATAAATTTCAACAAGGGGCGATTACACAAGAAAGGAAATGTAATCATAGTAATTATTGGACAGTGCAGTACATAGTAATATGAACATTGATTTTTGATTTAAATATTTTTTGTTTTAATTATATTGAAATGGGTCAAAGAAGTGTCAGGTATCAGAAAGTCAACAGTGATAGACATAGCAACTGAAGCAAATTATTTATCATGCTGAGGTAAATGCCAAGAGAAGCAGTTAAAAGAGGGCATGATTTGGCCGGGCGCGGTGGCTCACTCCTGTAATCCTAGCACTCTGGGAGGCCAAGGCGGGTGGATAGCTCAAGGTCAGGAGTTCAAGAACAGCCTGAGCAAGAGCGAGACCCCGTCTCTACTATAAATAGAAGGAAATTAATTGGACAACTAAAAATATATGTAAAAAATTAGCCGGGCATGGTGGCACATGCCTGTAGTCCCAGCTACTAGGGAGGCTGAGGCAGAAGGACTGGTTGAGCCCAGGAGTTTGAGGTTGCTATGAGCTAGGCTGATGCCATGGCACTCTAGCCCGGGGAACAGAGTGAGACTCTGTCTCAAAAAAAAAAAAAAAGAGAGGACATGATTGTCTTTTAAAAGGAGAACTGGGGAAGGATAGGGAAAGTTTCTTCTGGTTTTCAGTATAACTTATTAGTTATAGTAGTTATTTTATTATAAGTTGTTAATTTATTATAACTCATTAGTATTATTATAAAAGTCTAAAAAGATCGTAAAGAAAAAAATTTAATTTGTAGAATGATATAAAATTATGGTCAAGAAAAATAATAGCAGATTAGATTGGTTTTATTTCTCACTGGACATTTCCTTTTCACTTGATTCATGATGAACAGTTTTATTTTCTGCCTGCACCCAAAAGATTCAGGCCATATAAGAGCCAGAGAAAGATCTCTGTCAACCAAAAGATGGCCATGATGCAATGGGTCTTTGTAAGCCATAGATCTATGATTTGCATGCTCTAGGAAATGCGCAGCAAAACCAATTTCTAAACTCAGTGATGATAGAGAGGACCATGACATCAACTGACATAAATCCGAAATAGCATAACATGATATAACCAGCAGTATTACTTACAAGCCAACTAGATACCAACCAATGGCACTCAAGTTTCAAGAGTATAGGTGAAGTAAAAGGGAGGCCATTCCACTTAGCATTATAATCCTTTGTATTCTAGAGAGAGGAACAGGGATTTATGAAAGCAAAACCAAATGCCCAAGAGCAAACACAAAAGGAAGGAATCACAGATTTATTTGGCAGCTCCTCAAGTAGAACAGTCATCTTCTTGATCATACCATTGTCTGAAAGAGCCACATTACACTGACATTAATTACACCTGGTAAGAAATTTTGAGTCTAATCAAGACGAAAGGTTTCATCTGCATGACAGCCCCCGAAGATTCTGGAAGAGAAAAAATATGGTAAGGCGAATGATTCAAACTTAAAGCCCTTAAGTTCTAGAAATGAAAATGAAGGATTCAAATGCAATCAGGTGAATACATCATTTTAAAAATTTTGATTGACAGATTTGTCAACCTTGTGGGAAGGGAATTTCATAATCAGCTCAAATTGCCAAATATTTATGATTGCTTATTATGAAAGTTACTTTCACACAAGGAATTTAAGGAAGAAAAATAAGTCTGATTAATTATTGCTAGGCAGAATAAAATAAGACCTGATTTATTATTATTTTAAACACTCAGTGAATTACCTTAAGTAGCCACTCAGCAAACATTTATTGAGTGCTTATTTCTGTCCTTCACTTGAAATCAGTACTTGAAATATGAGGATGAGAATGAAACTGAGTAGACTTCTTGGAGGGAAGGGAATGAATATTTATTGGACACTTATCTATTTTAGCTCAGGTACCTGTTAGACGCTTTACACAATCATTTCATTTAAACCTCACATCAATCCTATGTGATTGCTGCTATTTCCTAGATTTTATAGAGGAGGAGAAAACTGAAGTGTAAAGGGTTAAGTATTTTGCAGCAGGTCACACAGCTAATAAGAGGTGAAGTTAGGATTTGATCCTAAGCTGTTTGATCCCATTTGCGATTTCCAAGGCCAGTCTGTTACCATTCAGAAAAAAGGAAGGCAGAGGGCATTGTAGTTATTCTTTTTAATATAAAGTAAAATTGATTTACCTGGAGGAATGTCCTTTTTTCTTATATTCTGCTCTTCTTTGTGTGTGTGCATAATGTGTATGCGTATGTATGTGTATGTGTGTGTGTGAGTGTTATGCTGTCCTGGAGAGGATATTTTGGTAATAGAAGATAGTGATTTTTTAATGCTTATCTCTATAAATCTATCTATAGACATACAATTTTTAATGCTTATCTCTATATCTATGAGTAGATACATAGAGCCACTTATAGATATATAAGAACACATATGTTCTTATATGTATAATAATGCCGTCTCTATATATTTTCTCATATATATTTATTCTTATATGTCACATATATAATTAATGTTCAGATATAGATGTGTGGGTAAATATCAAAATATAAAATTTTAAATAGTGATTTGCCTATGCAATATTACTTAGGCAAATACCCATTTTAAAAAAATTTACCTGACATGAAATCCACGAGTATGGAATTATTCTGACATAAAAGATTTTTCAGTCATCTTCAGGTACTTTTAATAGCTAGTCCTCAAAAAAGAAAAGCTTTATAAATGATCTAGCACTTCAGGATTACAACATACAGTGAAGGGAAAAATTTTTTTTAGACAAAATTTGGTAGTTTTGATAGAACCTACAAGAAAGTTGTGTCAGTATACAATCGCATGATTAGGTGTATTGCAGTTATCTAGGACATTTTTAAAACAAAACCCTCAGGTTTGCCTAAATTTCTGGAGAGGAAGTCAATGAATAACAGTATTTTCTAATTATAGAATGACTTATTTTTCTTGAAACATTCTTTTTCACCAAATAGCGAGAAGAGCTTAGATTCTGTGGAGAATAGAAAAATGAATGATTTCATTTTCTCTTTCTCATAAATCAAAATGCCGTTGTTAGTCAGGACGTAGTCAAGGAGGCTTAGTAGCTCTTTGAGAATTTGGGGACTGTGGCTAGAGTTTAAAGCACCAGATTGGGAATCCACAGCACCTCTGCCATTTACTGTCACGTGATTCAGTGTAGACGTTTGTGTCTGCTGTGGTTTGAATGGGTTCCCTCCAAAGTTCAGGTGTTGCTAATGTGCTGGTATTAAGAATGAGGGCTTCAAGAGATGATTAGGTCATAAATCCCTCATGAATGGGATTAAGGCCTTTACTTGACCAGCCTTAAAAAAATAAAATAAAGTAAAATAACATACATAAAAAGAGGCTTCACCCAGCATTTGGACCTTTTGCCCTTCTGCCTTCTGCCATGTGAGGACACAGTGGCCCTCCTCTCCAGAGGAGGACGTAGCCCTCACCAGATAACCCAATCATAGCCACTTTGATCTTGGACTTCCCAGCCTCCAGGCAGCAAGGAAATAAATTTCTATTGTGTATAAATTAGCCAGTCTCAGGTATTCTGTTATAACAGCACAAACAGACTAAGACAGCATCTCTGAGACTTAGTTTTCTTGTGTGTAAGATGTGGACATTAACCGCTGTCCACTTGAGGTAAATCATGTATTAATAAAAACCTTCACAAACTACAGCTCCACATGAAAACAATTATATTGAGAGGATCGGCACATTTGTAGCCAGGTGTTTCTATTGGATTAGTTGGGAGGGGGCAGAATATTGACTCAGGAAGAGTGTGTTTTGGTAGAAACACACGGCGAGTAAGAGCCAAGTTCATCTCAAAAGCCTTCCAGGGTCTTCCTACCCAGGCTGTCCCCCTTTCTTCAAGGACCTTGCATCCAGCAACAGGCCCTGTCAATTGCTCATTCTTGAAAATGCCATGCCTGCTGCTGTCTCAGGGCCTTTACATCTGCTGCTTCCTTCCACCGGGAATACTCTTTTCTTAAGTGTCAACAGGGCTGGCCACCTGGCCTCCTTCAGGTCGTAATCCACGTGCTGTTTCTCATGACCAGCCTATTTAAGGTCACAAATTCCCCATCCCCTCCTGCTTTACTTGTATTTATAGTGCTCATTACTGTCACTTATGTTGCTTGTTTTTGTTTGTTAATTGTCTGTCTTCCTTCAACTATGCTCCAAAGATGGCAGTTTTGTCTGTGTCATTACATGTTGGGTTCCTAGATCAGTGCTTGTCACATACTAGATACTCCATTTATACTTGTTGAATGAATCATGGTGAATTTCCCCTTTTCTTACCAAAGAAGAAGCAACAAAGTGTCCACCCAAAGTTTCTGTTTGGCATCTATTCAATTTAATATTACGAGATTCATATACTTCATTGTCTTTGAAGAGACTGAAAAGAAGGATATGGAATGTTGCTTGAGTATGTTCTTTTTAAAAGCTACCACAAAAGAGTTGCAATTAAAAATAAAATTTGCCAAGTGATTACTCCACATTTTTTTTAGTCTACATTGGTTTCTTCCCCCTGAGTTTCAGAAAGTCATTACAAACTGGTTAAGATATTTTATTTCAGATTTGGCAAATGCATCTAACAGTAATCAATATATAAATGGTACTCTTTCCTACCACTCTTATTAAAATATATTGCTGCTAATTTTTGATGCATTCTGATTCACATAAACCAATTTTTATAGTTTAAGATACACATAAAATACCAAATCTAAGTGCAGCACTAAGCTTCCGTTTACAAATATCTTCATTAACATTCATTTAATGTTTAATGTTTTTTTTTGTGGTTTAAATCCCTGATATATAATGTCTTTTACTATTTGACACATCATGATGGTTAATAGGTATCAGGCAAAAATATTGACACTTCTGTATGGGGAATTAACAAATATTAAATTGATAACATTAATGCAGTTTCTCTAGTATTCAATGGGCTATACAACTTCAAATTCAATAGGTCAACAGGACAACACAACAACAAAAAATATTTAGAGAGATGACAAGGACACTTACTATGTCCCATACCTAGATGCCCAGAGGGCAGGAGCCTTCAGGGTTGGTCAGTGATGTCATTAGAACCAAGATTCCTTCTATCTTTCTGTCCTACCACTCTCAGCATAAAATGCTTTGCTCATTAAGGTAATATTTTAAAACACAGCCTAAGTATACTAACTGCCATCACCTCCCTCCAACCAGGGTAAGAAATTTCTACTATCTCATGTCTGTGCCGTGCAGCTAACTTCTAATTAGGCCTGCACCTGGAGAGGCAGCCCTTCCAGTGACCAAGAGCCGAGTATTCCCAGAGCAGAATTCACAAGGAGGCAGGATACATGGAGGTGGAAAGTGTGTGTAGTAGATTTAGTTTGCTAGTGTTCAGATGCTGGCCCTACTACTCATTAGCCATGTTAACCTGAATAATTACTTCTCTGTGTTTCAGATTCCCTGTTTGTAAAGGTAGATAACAGTACCTCCCTCAAATGCGTCTAAAATGTTTAAAATTATGCCTGGCGTGTGATAACTGCTCAATAAACATAAGCTCTCATTATTATCTCCCCAGTTAGGATAGATCTCCCAAGTTCAGTATCAAATTGAGAATTGGCTGTTATCCAGACAATACAGACAATAAATAGTTCAAGCCCAAATAATTACTTCTTTAATTATCTAAGTTTTAGGAATCAGGCATTTCATTGGTTTAATTTTTCTAGTTAATACAAGATACCTTATCATTGAGTTAGTGATGAGGTTAAAGTTATGGTATAAAGATTAATAGTCATCTGGGGGACAAATGGTTTGGGGTTATACCTACAAGTGATACCTAATGAAACCATGAAGCAGTCAAGCACTGTTCAAGTCCATAACCAAGACATGGCATGTGTGGCTCTTATGGACAGATTGTCTTGGGAAGAAACTTTACATTGTTTGATATTTCACACAATACCTGATTAAATTTCTTGCATGTGCATGAACCTTTGTGTGTAAGTTTGAATATTCATGCACAAGAAGATACAAGGAGAGAGAGAGAGACAAAGGGTATTATCGATTTTATCAAAAATCTGGAGGGAACTACAACAGACTAAAATATTTGTACAAATACCTATGGAGCAAGGAATGTTTTTAGAGGCAACCCTGGTCAAAGCAGCATTCTCTTGTTCATTTTTTTTTTTTATTTTTAAACTTCTCCATTTGCTGTTCCTGTCCCATGGGTATAGAAGTGGGACTGGTTTTACAGATGACTATTGCTCTGACATTTTAAGAAAACATCAGGAAAATAAGCCAATTCTTCCTGCAGTTGCCATTAAAGCTTTCTTGAGAACAAGCCCTCTTGCCTACCTCTCTGATGGGGCAACTTTTCAAGCACTTTCCCTTCATTAGCAAAGGGAAGAACGGTGTTATTATTAGCATTCTTATCAAGCTATCTACTCCTGTTTTCTATAAGAAAAGAGAACAGGGTATTAATCCTGCAAGTACTATTTTGGTTTTAAGAAAAAGAAAAGTTTCTTTCTTTTTTTAGCATTGTGGTGAGATCCTGACATTCACCGCCTTGAAACCATTCACTTGCTGCTGCTGGGAAATCCCCCGAAACCTAGGGCAGTGTGAAAATGGGAAGAAGGTAATATATTTTTTAAAGCAGGTGGTTGATTGTTTTGGCCACCTTTGTTCTATGATCATGGAGAGACTACCCCTTCCCCTCACCCTATATCCCCGAAGGATTCTAAGGAAACAGTTTTGGGTCAGTTCTCACAAGACAGCAGCTACGCAGGTCCTTTTTATTCTTGTAAGGTGTATATCAGCAAACCCAGCAGATTGCAAAAGTGTGCTTGGTAACGATTCTGGTGCAAAAAGGGAGAAAGTCGTGAACACTTGTGCAGGTGTCTGTGTATGTGCATGGAGTGTCATGCAACCTCTCTGTGTATGTGTGTGTACATATGTGTAGAGATTGGGTACCAAATTTGTGGTGGCCTTTGTTAATCAGCAAATAAGCTTTGCCCATTTGGACATGCTATCAGAATTCTGAATTTGTGGTTAAAAATCTCTCCGCTTGAACATGGCTGTTGGAAATCACTGCCGTTGCTCTTGCCAGGGGTCATTAAATGTACAGGAGAGGAGGCAAGGCAGAGATGCTCTTCTTTGTCTTAAATGAGCAAGGGTTAGTGCAGAACACTGGCGGATGAGCAAGTTATATACAATCCCAGGGACTCCAGTCTCCCTCCTGGGGACTGCGAAATTCTATGCCACTGTGAAGCGGCTTAGAAATGAGCCGACAAAGAAGTCCATTGACTTTAACGTGAATATGCCCGAATCACACGGAAGACAAGAATAAATCACCTTACAAATGTGTCTGGTGTAATTTTCCTGGCTCCTTCAAGTTCCCCCACCCCCACCCCTTTTGTTCTTTGTGGATGTTTTTGTTATCAGCGGCATCAACGAGAAGCCGCCTTTTTGGTATTTTTCTGTAGGTGACTAGGGTGTGAGCTAGGTGCTGCTGCAGTATGAATCTTTTAAAAGCTGCCTAAGATATATTTAAGACCCTGGTCTAGGAGGAACGGCTCTCCCAGGCATAATTTTTGGTGCTGGTTGCAGCAGGGAGCGTATGCTGGGAGGAAAGTATTATTTTTCTAAATGGAAGGTGTCAGATGGTCACGCAATGTGACTGCATGTTCGAGATCACTGCCTCCCATCTGCAATTTGTGACGTGTGAAAGATTCTGCCCAAATGTGCTCACCAACTGGAAATCCTCGGCACTTTTTTTTCCTTATCAGGAGAGACCAAGATAACCAATAGTTTACAGATCAGGGATCCTATCAAATTAATATCACTGTAGGATAAAATCTGTTTTAAATACAACTCCTAAACTCCAGCAAAGTTAACTAGTACAAACAAGTTCATTCATCTGATTAAGAACCGCTGCTCAGGAAACAACAACAAAATGAAATCTGCTTATCACTGTACCTCACTTCAAAATAGTCTTGTGTTTATAGCTTTCAAAAATAGGCTGGATCCAAAAGATGATACACATTTTTTTCCATGTTAATTAATGTCGACCAAGTGACACCATCCATCAGGACGGAAGTAAAGCATTTTCACATCAGTGTTGGTTTTTCCTTTTCTCATCCTCCTCTGAGTCCCTTTGCAATTAAATGCAGCAAAACTCAGAAAGGGCAGATTACTTAGCCATTGCCTAAGCAAGGGTTCCACATTTTGAACTGAACTCGAACCTTTGAGTTCTGTTTATTCTTGGCTAGGCATAATTCCCAGCTTCTTGGATAAAAAGGCCGTAAAAAGGCTCATAAGGTGCTTCGGACATCAAACAGCTCATACAAAACAATATCTTGATGAGTTAAGTGCAAATGAATCAGAAACGTAATGGGCTAAAATTCCCTCGCTGTGTACAGGGGTGGACGTCTCCAGGAGGGAAGCGCTCGGCTCTGAAAGCTCACCTTGGGTTTTATCACCGTCCACCCTTGTAAAGGGAGTTTCTAGGTTTGGTCTGATGAGGAGGCAGGCTTCATTGGTCTTGCTTAATTTTAACCTGAAAATGTACAGAAAAGGGAGAGTCTTCCTCCAGTGTTTAATTTCTCATCTGCATAAAATGGGAAAGGCGGAAGAAACCCTCAGGCGAGTGCAAAAGCTGTATTCATCCCCACATCATTTTATATTGTATATTTTGCATCACAAAGCTCTTCACAATCAGTGACAAAATATAGAGGGATTACAAATTCAAGAGATGGATCACCATCACCGTTTTGTGAAGCAGCAGGCTGCTGAGAGTTCGTAGAGAATCACAAAGGGTGGAAATCCTCTGTGTTGAGGTGGTAATATGCAGTACCAAAGGCATTGGCACGACAACTTCTCCCAAAAGAAGTGCCTGAAACTGCCCTTGAGGGGTAAAGAGCCACGTGATCTGATCGCGTCTTACACAAACCATTGCTATATGCTGAGGCCCAGTTGGCTGTCTTCAAGGGTGATCCAGGCAGGCCAAGGAAAAACAGCAGGGATGTGAAAAAGAAAATGGCACAACATAGGATTTTGTTAAAGGGAGAAAACATGCAGCAAGGAGGGGGCTGTTCCCTAATGACACATTAGAGAATAAAGAATTAATGGAGGAAAACGGGCCTTTGACTAAACAATATCCCTTTGCACTGGTTCTCAGGATTCCTTTGTGGGTAAAGCCCTCCTCTTTCCTCTCAGCTAATTCAAATGGTGCCTGTTCTCTAAAACTCACAGGAAATCCATCCTTCTTCGTAAATGCACGCTGATTGCTAGGAGCCCCAAATGAGGAATACGGTGTGCTCTTCCTCCTCTGAACTCACTTGCCAAATTCTGTCTCTTCAACCATTTTGGCAATTGACTGGTAGTCAATAACTGATAGTAACTTTTTAGTGGGCTTGAACATTGCATACATTTTGGCCTCAGATTTCTATTTAAATTGGAGGTTTCTTGAGGAAAGGGTTCAGCCATCATTATCTTTTATGTCCTCACTGAAATAGGGCAAAGATGCCAACTGTGTGCCAGACACTGTACTTGTAGGTGGGGATCCCCTGTGCTCGCCTTAGAGGCCAGGAAGGAAATTGATTCTCAGAGGCCAGGTTTCAGGTCCATGTCTTAGCCAAGGTTGGGATCCCGCCTGATGTCAAAGTCTTTTCTTAGATGATAAACATGGCCATTAGGAACTAAGTTATTGATTTCTGTGCTTATCCATAAATCAGGGAGAAGTCTCATGAGTGTGTTGATTCTTTTGTTTCAGAGTGGGAGAATCCGTTTAACAGCTGTGTGCCCTAGAAGCCTCAACTTTGCTTATTTCAGAGAGAGAGAAAGTACAGGTGGCCGTCACACAGGTTCTGCTGGGAGTCGCTGGCCAGAATGTTTTGGAGTCTGACTGTGGTGGTTTGGAGTTTGCTCTAAGAAACGTGATATGGCAGTCAGTATTTCCAAGTGCTGTCAAACTAGAAATCAGTCTGCTTCTGAGCTGAATCTCACTCACCAGCAGTTGTACCACTCAGGATTTGTTCTTGAGGTCATGAGTGGTTCTCAACCCTGGCTGCAGGTAAAAATCACCTTGGAGGCATTTTAGGGGAAAAAAAAAAGGGGTCTATATCTGAATCTCAGGGACCCTGATATTCAATTGGTTTGCAGTGGGGCAAAGGCATCTGTGTTTTGTTTTTATTTTGTAAGCCCTAGTTGCTCCTAATGGCACTCAGGGTTGAGGACCACTGAGACACCATGCTTGAGACCTAGCAGGTGCACTAAAGGAGTCACTGGAGGAGAATTTAGTACTGGCAGAAAGAGCCTTTTGGCAGCTTCTTACTTCATATTTACATGGAGCAGTCACTGCCATGCACACTTTCCACTTTGCCCAGCAATCCATGGTCTGGAGAGAACACATCTAAGTAGTAAGACCTTAAGAAACTTCTTTTACCCTTTCACACTATAATGCTTTTGGGGGGTTGTTGTTGATGATGGGATGCATAGCTGAGCATGTAATGATCTTCTGATTTTCCTTAAAGATCAGAGAAAGACAGTGTAGTCCTGCCAGATGTGAGTCCAAGCCGTGGCCTGCATCTGATTTCAGACATTTCAGAGCCCACTGCAATGATGGGAACTACGGTGTCTCCCGCCTATTGCCTCAGAGGCGTTGCACTTGCAGGAATCTCCCATATCCTTTGTGCCTCCTGGGCTCTAAGACACCCCAAAACACACTCCTAAACTCGTAGGAACTCAACATAGAGGATGTGTTGATATGTCAAATATGTAGCACCCACCGCTAGAAGCTTAACATTGTCTTGCACATGAAAGCAGTCTCAGCCTTGTCTATGCCAGACCTGTGACAGCCCGACATGATGAAAAGGCTCCCAGAGGGTCCCACTTCCCTGCTCATAGGGACTGCCGGATGTTTTTCTTGTCCCCTCTTCTCTCCTTCTGATGGCCTTTGATGGTTGCTACAAGTGGGGCAGTGTTGAGGTGAGGGGAGAAGGGAGGAAGAGGAAAAGCTTTCTCAACCCTTCATTTGCATGCACCCCCTCAACTGTTGCACATTTATCTTTTGGACACTTACTTATTTTGCTCCTTTCATTCTCTCTCCTTGGAGATGCCAGTTACTCTCAGCAAGCAGCTGGTGGTGGCATTTGTTAGGTGTGATATAGAATCACTGCTTCCTTAAAGATCAGAGAAAGGCTAAGTACTTAACAAAGAACAATCAAAACTAGGACAGAGAAGAGGGAAAGAAACAGGGGAGAGAAAAAATGGGGCTAGGAGAAGAGAATACGTTTGCCATATTTTCCATCCCTTTGGAATTTTCAAAGCTTTGCTAGAACTTAAAATATTAGTATTCTTCTATCTCTAGATCTTATGTCTTCTCATTTGATGTACCTTCCTGAGAGATTCCATTTACTTCATTGCCTCAATTATTTTGTTTTTTCCTCTCATATTTCCAAATATATGTTTTTTAGTTTACAATTCCTTTTCTGAGCTGCAGAGCTGTATATTCCTTCACCTGTCAACTGGCAGCCCTTCTTGGATTTTTCACAGGCATTTTTAAATTAATATGTCCAAAATTCACCTCATAATTCTCCCCTCCCCAAAGCGTGCTTCTTGGGCATATCGAATCTCAGATAATGGCGCCACCCCACCAACTGATCAGGTTAGAAAGCATGGGGTTTTCTTAGACTTACCCTTCTGTTACCCCATGTCCACAACCAGCCAGTCATTACATCCTAATTCCACTCCTTGCATTTCTCTCAAATCTACTTGTGTATCTTTTTGGATTGGATATTTCAAGGGCCTTGTGGTAGGCCAAATAGTGGCTTCCCACAACCATGTCCACATCCTAGTCCCAGAATCTATGAATATTTTACCTCCCATGACAATAGAGACTCTGTGGATATGATTAAGTTAGGGATCCTGGGATGAAAAGAATATTCTGGATCACCAGGTTGGGTCCAATGTAATCCCAAAGGTCTTTATAAAAGAGAGTCAGTGGAGTCAGAGAGAGAGAAAAGGAGATATGACAACAGAAACAGAGGCAGGAATGATGTGAAGCTATCAATCACACAGTGTGAGGAGCCGGAAAGGCAAAGAGATGGTCTTCCCACTTGAACTTCCAGGAAGAATTCAGTGTAGCTCACTCATTTTAGACTTCTGATCTCCAGGACTGTAATAGAATGAATTTATGTTGTTTTAAGCCACTACATGTGTGGTAATTTGTTACAGTAGCACCGGAAAACTAATAATATAGACTTCAACTATTTTCCTTCTCTCCACTTATACACACTTCCAGCCCCTGCCCTGCACAACAGTGAGAGGGAGTGTTCTCAAACACAAATCTACTCATGGCTATTCTCAACACCAGAATGCCCCATGCTAGAATAAATCTTATTTTTTTTTCTTATTTTTACCTCTTTATCATCCACTTTCTGGAACAAGTACCAAAATACAACAACATTGGGCATTTTCCCTTGACTTTAAACATTTTTATTAAGGCATAACACATTCATCCTCTTTAGGGCTAAACCTACACCCAAGAACACAGCAATAACAAAATGGTGTCTTTACTAAAGCCATTGCAAGCAGAGAAAAGGAGAAGAGAAATTTGTAGTGTGATGTCTCTTAAGGAGATGTTAAGTATCAGTCACTCAGGGATTTACACCTTGTTCAAGGCCAGATCTTTGAGGATAGCTTTCCTTTCTTCATCTCTTTCACTCATGAAGTGAAAGAGAGGGGTGAAGAAATCTAAGAGCCCCAGGGAAAATGAGAGTTGGTGTCCAAAAAGGGGTAGGACCAGGAAATGAGGAAGCTAAAGGATAGTCCCTGTACAGCTGAGAAGCTGGTGGGGATGATAACTAGATAACAGAAGCTACTGTGGACTCCACATAGATTACCACAGAAGGTGAGAGCCTAACGTAAATAATTATCCTGAACATTATTCTGATAACCCATATGCAATTGATAACAGTAGGATTTTGTGCTGATGGATTGTTAAGGTCCCATTTCCTCTCCCTTTAATGATGTTAAAAGAGTATTGAAAGGGATCTTGCCCCATTGCTCAAAAAATAAAATTCAACCTTGTAAGATCAGCATGTAAGGCCTAACACTTTCATGATAAAATCTGAAGCTATAATCCAAATAAGTTCGTATAAATAGGAAAGGGGCATCTACTCAAAGAACAAGGGAAAGCCAATTTTTTAGAATGATTTCCTGCAAAATTAGAATACTCTGGGCTCAAATTGCTATTCAGAATAGGCTTTTAAAGCTAAACAGTGGATTCCCACATGTTTTAGTGCACACCTTCCAAACTAACATGAACATTCCAAGGATCTCGATCTGCTATTTGCTCCCAAGGCCCTTACTCTCTTAAGTATGATTTAATAAATGCAAATTGGTAATAATATAATAACCTTAAACCTAAATCTGCCATGATTTTCTTGCTTTTAATCTTTCAGCATTTGGCATTGTCCTTGATCCCCCAAAGAAAGACATTGTTACATTTGTAAGTCAAGGTAGAGATTCAAGGAGCCCTCCACCTCGCAGGGCAGATGGTGAGATGTCACGGCAAAGTCGATTCAACACCCACATGGATTGGGTATGATGCCATGGAAGCTCTACATGAGCCGTCAAGAAGATAAGGGTGCTTGAAAATTGCTCAGTGAGAGAGAAAATGTCAACACACATTGAAAAGAGCATTTGAAGGTCTTCAGTGGAAATTATTTTATCAGTGGGAGTGTTTCCAACTCCATCCCACAACTCCCAATCAGTGGCAATCTCAAAATCCCTCCAACTCTTTATGAGGTGAGGAAAGCCATCAAGCAGATGAAAAACAACAAGGCATCTGGAGCTGATGGAATCCCTGCTGAAATCTTCAAATCGGCTGAGGAAAATGCACACTACGGCTCCTCGCTCTCATCTCGAAGCTGGAGAATGATGAAGAAATTCCAGATGACATCCGTGATGCTGCAGTTGTGACCATTTCAAGGCAAGGACACAAAGATAATTGGAAAAGGAACACTCTCACTCTTTCAGGAAATTTCTTGCTGAGGGGCTTCCTTCATCATGCCCCTCACTTTTTGGAAGGCATTAAAGATGCTAAAAATGTTTGTTATTTAACATCAGTAGTTTGGTGGGGGCACTTGGGGAGTTGTTTTGGATTACACTGATAGCAAGCAATGCAAGCCATTGCAGATACATATGGCATCATTATTCACATTGGTATTATTTCCCTATGTATCTGATCACCCTTAGAGAGCTTCAGAGGCAAGGATTGACTTGCTCATTTTTTTCTGTCTCCATGGAGCCTGGCACATAGCAGGTGTTCAGTAGATGCTGAATAAATTAAAGAATTACTTGGACATTACTTAGTAACCTGGATGTTACTAAGAGAAGATTAGTTGCATGCATGTAACATTTAGCAGATAAATGAGGGACAAGGCTGCCATACTGCCTCAGGCTCCTCTGGCCACACTGTGGCAATGGCAGCGTGGAAGAAGATGGAGTCAGATCTCACACCTCCATTCACGGCCACTTCCTTAATTATTCACATGAGTGAGGACAGGTGGCAGAGAAGCCTGGAGAGAGTGCAGAACTTGAGGTTGCTGAAGGATAGGAAAACAAGGCTAAGAAAGCTGGAACGCCAACCTTTGCTTCGGTTGTTTTTGACCCAGTTTCCAGTCCCAGTTGAACAGTAAGCTACCTCAGGGTCAGAATGAGCAGCGTTAACGCTCCCATCCCGCAGATGAGTGAGCTGAGACACAGAGGTTAATTGACGGGTCCTTCCCCAGATCAGAGCCAAGCTCTGACTTGGCTGTGAAGTTTGCGTCTCCCTCCCCGGCACTGAAGCCAGAAGGCCAAACAGAACTGTCCCACAGAAGCTCTGTGGGGGCTGGGGCAGGGACAATGTGGGTCCTCTCTCTGCTCCATAGACACAGAGATAATACAGTGCACTGTGTTAATTAACACTTAAAGCTGATACAGACTAAAATAAACAAACGCGCACCCATTCTGGTTCCACTTCCAAGACCTCATCCCGAGACCGTAACACAGTTTGTTTTACAGCTTCCCCGGTCACGTGGGCGCCAGCATAATGAAACCTCTCTAATCTCTATTTTTCTAAAGTCTGTGTAGATACAGATGGCTCTGTTTTGGTCTCTGGGTTTTATTCTTATTTTGCCACAATTTTAACCTTTTATGTATCTCTTTCTGTGAGATAATCTCACTGTTGCCTCACTGCCTAGAGGCTCCGAGAGGCTCTTCATTTTCATTTTTCCAGTCGTTGTATCATATTGTTCTTCAGAATATCTGGGATTTTAAAATAACAAGACATATTACCATTGTTACTGTAGGATTATAACACATAGGGATGCCATTCTATGATTCATGAGAAACTTCATATCGGCTCCATTTTTTAAAAAGAGGGGTTGAAGAATAGATGTTTAATTTTCAAAGTATCCATAATCAGGTGTTCCCAGAAGGCCATGAACAGCAGAGAAAGGACATGGGAGGCTACCGTCTCACATGTAGGTTTTATGCTTGTGGGAAAAAAGAGAGACTAGGAAAGAAGGAAGGAGACATAAAATAAAGAGAGCTGCATCTGATACAGGTTCTGAAAGAAAAAAAGAATCAGAATTTGTCAAGCCTCACATGCAGAGTCAAATTCAGAAAAAAAAAAATTGGTAAAATATAAACAGCCTGCGAAGCACAATACTCAGTCCTATAAATTCGACACATTCTGGGTACCAGCCTCCAGCGTCCAGTTGCACTAAGAGAATTGCCAAATATAAAAATGACCAAAGTATCCCCCACATGTTTGCATAAGTGAAGTAAGCAGCTCAGAGGAGGGATTTAAAAGAAGACTCTGCATTGTTCGTGGAGTCAGTCAAGCATAAGGAGGGTGGAATTCCATCTGTTCAGTTCAGTTTGGTTCAGTGAACTGGGTCACTTTTAATGGTTCACTAAATTCTGACTATCTAAAAATTACAGTTAATGTGTTTTAAAAATCTTGAGCTGCATGAGAAGAACACCTTATTACTTGTTCTTCCTTGCCCTTGGGTTTATCACCTCTGAGATTGGGTAAACTGGAGTGCCTTTTGTGAGACTGGGGAAATTGGGTTCTTTTATCCCATGCCAGGTGCTACCAAGAGTCCCGCATTAAAAACAAGAAACAAGTCACTTTTATATCCCTTACTTGATCCTCTCCCTGACTGGAGTTTGGAGGGGTGACAATTTCTTAACAAATGTGAGATCAGTCTGGGAACATCTCTGAGGTGGAGGAAAGAGACCAGCATTAAACTAGAAAGCAGAAAGACTATTATTAAAAAATTATATGAGGGTAAAATCATAATTTGTCTTTCAAGAGAAAGGTTGATAGTCACAACACACAGGATGCTCCAGGGAAGTATTTCTGGCTTTTGGCTTTCGAAGGACTTGGTTTATATCCAATTTCATATGATGTAAACATTTCCCAGGCTTCTAAGGAGCAGTTTTGCTTCCAAAGGTAAACCTAAGAAAATTAGAGAATCGTGTTCCTTGAATTTGTGAGTGTAATTTGTTAATTGTGTTGGATTTTCTCTGCCTAACAGAACAAGCCTCTTATCACAAAACTAAGATGCCTTTTTAAAAAAAAATCATGGGCATTATTAATGGTGATGGAAGTGGGATTGAGCGATGGAGGAAACACCTTTACAGAAAACATGAAAATGTCAGAAATCAGAATGAAAAAAAGGAAGTGGATTTTGTTCCAACACCAGATTTGGATAGCCTTGATTTCATTTTCCATGTCATCTTTGCCTATTAAAAATATATCTTCTTCTGCTGGATACTAGTCGAGGTGGCCTCTTCTTGCAAGGTGCTGCTTTATATGCCAGTGTGACATCTCATCAGTGATGGACAAAAGCAGCAAGGGTTGAAAGCAACATCTGAAGTTTTCAAATAGGAAATGACACAAAACCAGCCCAAGGACAGCTGCAAGTTTAAAAATAACACTTCTTCCAAATATGCTTTTAAAAAATGAATGATTATATTGGAATTGGGACCATGGCTACGGAATAGTGATGAAGATGATCAATTAAACCTTTAATCCTGATGTTGTGTTTACCTTTCTACTCAGACCTAGCTAGCTAGCTCAGAATTCTTTGTTCAAACTGAAATTCAGTGTTAGGAGGGCAAGGTACATGTGAAACTAGAGGAAACTCTCCTCATTTGGTTCTTAATGGCACAGGTGTCTTTCTGAAGCATTACTAGTTGTATTCCATTTTTTTTTTTTTTTTTTTGCATTCAGTAAGTGCCAAAGCACTTAGAGAGCTGTAGATGAGGACGCTTCTCCTTCAGGCTTGTATTTGTGCAGGGTGCAGTCACAGAATGATTTGGGGACGTAAGTTCAGTCTTTCAGGGAAGGGACTGCCCCACTTCTGGCCTTCATTTGCACAGTTTTTACACCTGCCAGCTTGGGAGGGTGTGTCCCCAAACCCCTAGAGATGGTCCAGCGGCAGGGGTCAGAGCCGCTCCCCCTCTGAGCCAGGGCTACGCATGACTGTTGTTTCTTCTCTAGTAAACTTCCCCCTATAGACCCCACTGGGGGCCTGAACAGCCTCATTGCATGACCTAATTTCTTCTGCCCTGGTCTCCCAGCTCTATCCCTACTGGATATAATCCATTTCTAGCCCTTCTGTCATGGTGGTCTTTCTCAAATAGCGATGTGATGGAATCCCTCCCTTGCTTACAAGTCTCTTTAGCTCCCCGTAGGATAAAGTGTAATTTCCTTAGCAGACATGCGTGGCGTTTTATTACATTATTGCAAAGTTCTTTACAGACTCATTGTCATTTGTTGAGTTTTTGCTCACCCTTCAAGGCCCAGCTCAAAAGTCTCCTCTTTTGAAGACTTCTCTGATGACTGAGCCCATCCCTCCTCTTCCATGATTGGAGCAGCTGTCTCAGGGTAACAACGTATCCGTCTTTCTTCTCACTTGCCCATCTAGACTGTGTAGCGACCAAAACCAGGAATGTATCTAGGCCTAGCACAGTGTTGAATCTTGCTAAAATTGTTTAATTGAATGGGGATTATTTGCTTTTTTATGTGATTTTTCTCAGTCTGTTTTCTACTCCAGCTACCCAATTTAAAATAGTCCCAAAGTATTCTCATTTCTGTTACTGCCTTTCATAATATTTATAAATATAAGTTTATTTGAACATGTACTTACTTATTGTTTTTTTCTATCAGTAGAATGAAAACTCCATAAAGCCAAAGACATTGCCTTATTTTGTTTACACTGTATCTCCCATTCGTATTTTTGTGCCTGCTTAGTAAATATTCGTTTAATAAAAGAATGAATGAATTAATAAATTCCCCGGCAGAGAATGTTAGGTTACAGATACATCACTTTCAATTTTTTAGGCAATGACCAAATATATTGCTTTTTTCTTTATTTACTTTCTTCTTGATTTTAATGATTCTTTTCTACAGCGTTCCCACTGTTTAAATCTAAAAAATCTTGCATCAAGGGAGGGAAAAAATGAGTGGGAAATTTACAAAGCAACCCTTTTAACATGTCGACGATGGAATCCCTTCATGAATGGCTGAGTTCCCTCTATTCATGCACCAGTGATCGCCCCTTCTTCTTCTCCCTCCTTCTTCTTCCTTCTCAGAGGTCTGCCCAAATCTGCTGGCTAAGCTGCCTCCAATACAAAGGGGAATTAATATCGCAGGACATTTAGAATTCAGTGCCCACTCCAGTGTGATGTTTTAGAAAATCAAGGCGGGTTTTATTCCTGGCCATAAGTTGAAATCTCAGTGTATGTGGACTTAAACTCATCATGGTCTGAGCCTATTATATGAAATATTATCTACCACTACTGTGAAAATTGAAACTCTATAGCAAATGGGGACCCGAATTTTTGCCTTCTACTTTAATCCTGCATTATATCACTAGGTTTAAGTCAGGATAGAGTTAGGGACCAACACTGAAGGAGTTGTGTGTGTGTGTGTGTGTGTGACTGTATGTTGTGTTCAGGAATGCCCCTAAGTTAGGTGAGTGGCCTAATCCATTGTGGCATCTCACAGGCACTTAACTATATGATTTGAGGTCCTGGTGAGTGGGCACAGCACCAGAAGGAAAAGCCCAGCAATCACGGCTGTCCCTAGGAATTTTGTCCCCTCCCAGTTTCTCTGATCCTCTCTTGGCTGCCCAGGTAATGGCATCTGCCACCAACGCACCATCTGTCTTGAGGCAGGTACAGAAACAAGTCAAAACCAGGAACCATTAATGCATAGATGTATCTCACTTAATGTCGATACAGGACATGTTATTTAACCTTTATGAGCTCAGTTTCCTGACTGCAGATAACCGGGTAGACATAGTGACTGCTGCTCGGGTTGCTGAGAGGATTAGGTGGTATGGAAACTGCTCGGCACCAGCATCTGGCCCATGTCCAGTAAAGGGCAGTGGCTGTTACCACTGTTACTACCAGTCCTGAGGTTAGAGTGAACCTGGGCTATCATTCTCTTCTTTACATGTGGGCTCATTAAAAACAAACAAACATCAGACTCTAGAATTAGAAGCCACTCCCTGGTGGCTAAGGGCACAGGATTCTTGACCCAGGCTACCTGGGTTTGCACTCCAGCTCCTCGGCTTACTGGGTGGGCAACTTTGGGAAACTCATTTAGCCTCCTTGTGCCTCTGTCTCCTGATCTATAAAATGAAGACAAAGACTGTACCTATTTCCTTGGTATGTGGTAAGGATTAATTGATTTAAAGAGCTTGGAATAGTGTACATGGTAAACATGTACTACCTGGTGGCTATTGTTAATATTATTATTTTTAACATAGAAGTGCCTTGGGGAGTACCAAGGGCCATTGCATTGCATAAACCCATTATATAACTTCCTCAAAAAGCCACTGTCCCTTTGCTTCTTTTCCAAATCTCTGAAAAGTTCTTCTCCCCACTTCCAGGCTGATTCTGCTTCTCTTCTAACCCTTCTTTTTCCGGGCCACTCACTTGTGGATATGCAGAGCAGCCTAATTCTCACTGCCCACTCCCTTCTCCCACATACTGAGGAGCAGAGCAACTCAGTGAGCAAAAAATGGACACATAATTCCTTCTGGGGACCACAGCGGCGACTACTTTACGCTTCCGTATTACCTCTGGATCACATGATTGCATGTAATGACTTATCCAAATACATACCACCAAGGCTGCTGATGGGCTCTTTTGACCCTATCTCCTGGGACAAAGCTCTGAAGTCCTTTTGCTCAGTCACATCTGGCTGAGAGGCTGGATTCAGCAAAGCAGACTGCCCTCCTCACAGGGACTCCAGTCCTGTGGCTGGCGGAACTCTTGGTCTTTTCAGAGTTTATTTTCTAAATTTGTCCTTGCCTGTGAGCCCAGGATCAGCCCTTTTGGCTCTAGACTTTAATTCAGTTCTGCAGCTGGTCCCCTGTCCTTTTTCCTTACTCTTGGAGAGAAAAAATGATTAATATTTTCACATCTGAACTCTTTTGTACTTTATGCCATCAATACCCAGGGAAATGGAAACCAGCTAAAATTTATTGAAACCTGGTGTGCCAGATATTTTATGTGTTTTACTTTCCCACTAGTTGTGTAAAATAAGGTTCATTATATTTTATCAGATATGGAAACCAGGTCTCAGGGAGGCTGAGTGGCTTGTCCCCAAGTCCCATAGTAAGCGAGTTGTAGAGATTGAATTTGAACTCGGATCTGTTTAACTTTCAAAAACTATGCTTGTTTCTTCTATTATATTGTGTTGCTTCATTATTTTGTACAAATGGTGTGACGTTTATTGTTTATATTTTAAATTTGATCATTCTATTTTAATTTTACACGGCTTATATATGCTCCTCCTGGAGGGGAAGATTATGAATGGGATAGAAAGGAGGGATACTGCCATGTACTGAGCATTTACTGTCTTTTTCTGGCCTGCCTCTCCCCTCCCTCTTTCTCTCTCTCACACACACACTTTTACCTACCTATATATTTATCTGTCTACTACCTACCTACCTATCATCTAGATCTATCTATCTATCCATTCATACACACATGCATATATGTATATTTGTTAAATACCATCTAATATTTATTGAGAACTTACTTTATGCAAAGCTGATAAAACCTCCTTCTTTACCTTTTTCAGTGCTATGGAAATTTCCACACTCTACCCTTCTAATGATTAGCCTTAAGCAGGGCCAGTTGTTCGGCAAAGTCTCACTTCTGTACTTGCTTTCTGGGCTGGCACCCAAGCCTGGGCTGACCCTAGAGGAGGGCATTGTCTCCTTGTGAGCTGTTCTACCGCGACCCGTCTTACCCCAGGGGCTGGTCTAGGAAGAGCTCCTCTGCACTCAGCAGTGCAAGTTGCCTAGTGAACATCTGAATTCCTGCTTCAGATTTTTAGAGATGATTCTGATCTCAACTGATTTGCAGAGCTCAGATAAGCTGATATACACTAAAACCCTTCTCTGATATTAGTTATTTCTGTTGATTTTGTCATTAGTTGAATTTTAAGAGATGCAAAGAGCTTGATGGGAAGTCTGTCGTGATACCCTTCCCTCTATTGGACTCACTTATCTAAGTTGCTTAAGAGGGTAGCTTTTCTTCTAAATGTAGCTGAAAATTATAAAAATTTTACACGGAAACTATATTAATACGATGCATGGAAGGACTATACATGAATGTAAAATATCAGAGAGCGGGATAAAAAGTCAGGACACACTTGGGTCTGTTGAGGCTGATTGGTGACGTGGAGGCCTGACTAAAGAAAGTTGAGTCAGACTTTGGAAACTGGCAATTAGTTTGGGTCACTATCATCACTGCACATTTTTTCAGGCTGTGTATTTCCCCAAAAGACTATGGTGAACATATAACCTCCCTGAAATGGGTCTTAGAATAGTGAACAAAAACGTTTGCATGTGTGAGTGAGCATGTGTGAAGATAATTTCTGAAATGTCTATGATGGATTGTAGGAGTCTTAATAAGTACACATTGACTTGCCAGAGCCTAGGTGTACTTATTATTATTATCTTTTTTGAAGGTTATTAAAGTTGGAAAAGCCAGGGAGAGGAGTACCTTAATACAGCCAATAGTAAGCACAAGCAGGGCCTCTGCAGGATTTGGGCTTCTTCTCTATGAATATTCCCTCTATTTTTGTCTTTCCCCTTGTAAACTGTCTAGCTAAGGGGAAAAAACGAAATGAAGAAGGAGAGAAAAAGAAACTAGTAAAGAAAAAATTTGAACAAGACCTGCACTTGGAAACTGGCGGATGGTGGTGGTGACAGAGCAGACGGCGGAGGGCGAGCAGGAGCAGGGTGCGGATGGCTGTAGGTAGGTCGGAGGCTGTAGGTAGGTCGGAGGGTTGGAGGGTAGGGAGCCGGTATTGAAACAGGATTAATCTAGTAGCACTTAGTAGAGGGCAAGATGTTGCGAGCAAACCCGCACATGAAGGATTTTTAAAAACAGAAATATTTTATAAAATTGAAGGTGGACAAGGAAGACAAGTAGAGCCAGAGTCTGGTGAGGAACACGCAAAAGGGAAAACCACAGAGTGCAACGTGGATACTTCCCCTTTTAGGTTAAGGTCGACTCTGTGCCTGTATTTGATTACATCATTTAAAAAAGGAAAATGTAAATTAGTTTTACATAATTTATTATTGTATATTAGCTTTGAGATCAAAAAGCACTCTTGTCTATTGTTATTATTATGCCAAAAGCTTCCTGAAGCCTTTAACTGAGTCAGAATCTTCTATTTTTGTTTCTATGAGTAATATTTGTTAACAATAAAGTACACTTTGCAGAATATCTTGGGTGGAGCTGAGCAGCTTCTTTCTTGAATGACAGATACTCGCACGTAGGTACCAAGAATCATGCTACTTGCTCAAGGTTATGCAAGGAGAAAGGTCATCAAACGTGGAACTGTCATACCCTGGAAGAGGAGTCAAGCTAATTTCCCTGTCAGCATATTTGCACAGGCTCAAAGAGAAACACGATAAGGTTTGTATGGTTTTTTTCTTTATTTGCTTTTAATAGATTTTACTCTTTGCTCTTAACAAAGACAAGGAAGCTGTAGGTTTATCCTTGTCTCTGCAGCTGCAATTGTGACCTCCCTAACAAAAGCCAAAAGGACAATTCTTTTATGATTAGGAAGTGGAAAATTTGACAGCTTCTGAAAATAAGTGCCTGTATTCCATTTTCTGGCAGGCTGTTGTGGTTCATCTTCTGCCTGGGAACTGGATGAAAACGTCAGTGACTACTCCAAAGGTCAGAATTTCAGAACTGCTGCTGCAACTGTATTGTCACCAAGTATTCATGATTCTCTCACTCGTTTTCTTTTTTTAAGAGGCCTGGTCATGTCCGGGGGAATGCCAGGTACATTTTTCTTAATGTATGAGCACAAGTTACATATAACAACCTAACAACACAATACTGCCTCTTTAATGCTAATCTATTCCTTGCAATCTACTAGATACATGTAGAGTCATTGGTGTGTATCAAGAGAGCAAAATCAGATTCTGAAAATATCTGAAAGGATGCACTAGAGTGTACATAATAATGTATTTTAATCTGCCAGGCCTTAAAATTAATCATGAATTCCCACAGAGATTTTAATAATTTTGAGATGATGTTTTCTTTTTTTTTCTTCACAGAGTAATATTCTTGGACAGAGTTTTGTAAATGCTGCAAGGGTAAAAAAAAAAAATAGGTGGTAGAAGGGGAAACAGGGATGATTTCTCACTTGCTTTCATACAGGAGGTATGTTTGCCATGGGAACATGTTTTCTTTCGTTCCTAACTAAAAAGCAAGGTAGGTGTTTCAAAGAAAGGCTTTATCACTCCATAAAAGCCGGCAAATAGCGAGAAGTTTATTAGAGGTAATAATGTGCTTTTGTCAAGCAGTGGGAAGAGGCCTGAAAGGAAGAGGTGCACTCCAGCGAGGGGGTGGAGGCCTCAGCAACGTCAGAGA
This sequence comes from Lepilemur ruficaudatus, assembly GCA_963574885.1. Lineage (NCBI taxonomy): Eukaryota > Metazoa > Chordata > Mammalia > Primates > Lepilemuridae > Lepilemur > Lepilemur ruficaudatus. The sequence goes on along the minus strand of CAUYRT010026141.1, from coordinate 17,908 downwards.
ACTTGACTGTCAGCAATTTGCAGAGTTGCACGGGAGGAAAACCTTGGCGATCAAACTGCTATGGGCTCTAGAAGGGTCACCGTATTATTTATTGTCCAAACTGGGACTTTTGAGAGGGAAAATAAAAGTAAATAATTACACTAGGACATATGCCTACCTTAGTTCAAGGGCATATAGCAGAGGTCTGGAATTCAGGTTTCCGATTTAGCAGTGTCCTTGCCTTTCAAAGAGGGGTGATCTTGTCTGCTCCCCTTATTTCTCCACATGCTGGGACTGTAAACTGTTTAGGCTCTTCAAATTTCATCCAACGAAGGTGCTGTGTAAAATTATAAATATGTAGCACATTTTTTTCCCCTGAAAAATGAACAACTACAAACGTTATCATCTAGAGTGATACCTTCTTTGATTTTCAGGATGCCAGAAAAAAATAAGTTCCTAGAAATATGTTAGGCTTTCCAAGTCTTTTTAACTCTCCATAAAATACCCTGTTACAGTGTCTGGCTCCAAAAAGAAGTGAATTGCTCTTGTAATGGACGAACTTAGTAACTCCTCCTGAAATGCAGTTGTCAGAACACGTCTTTGCTCCTTTTTTGCCCATTAATTAAAAAGAAGCTTTTAAAAAGTGCGTACATAACTGCCCCCTCCGCTGCCACCCTGTCCCCATCTCAAAGATTTTCTAAGGATTAAAGTAGAATGTGGTTTGTCAGAAGTAGGTGGAGTGCTATTATTGATTTCATTATTTTAGAAGGAGCAAAATTTTTTTTTTTTTTTTTTTTTTGGTCAGTGTGTATGTGAAGCATGCTTGGAAATTGGAAGGGCAGGAATGGAAATTATACACATGAGAAGGAAACACAGACACGAGAAGTCCAGGGAAGACATGCGTGACTATAAAGGTAGGAGAGAGGATTCTGCCAGAACTACATCACCTTCATGTCATTTGCAGGCTGGTGGAGTCAGGAATCTCGCCAGTGTGTGTGCTACTGTAAGAAAGGATTTTGCTGCTCTTTGGGTTAGGTGGTGGAATAAAATTTGGAGATATTAACTTGGTTTCCCCTCCACTTCCCTTCGAAATTCCCCACCTTCCTCTCTCCCATTCAATCGGTGACATTCATTACCTGGAGGGACAATTAGTGAATGGAGTATAGGATACAAAAGATCAGAGAAAGTGAAAAAACACAAATCCCTAGCTTTGAGTTTCAAAAAAGCCCTCTGGAAATTCCTAGTAGAGAAAGTGGCCTTGAGAGCAAGTCTTTTTGTCTTACTTGGGGCGTGCATTTTGGACTAAGAGGCTAAGCCCTCAGCTCGCAGCAGTTCATGCCTTCGCTAGCCATGCTCCCCAAACTCGAGGGGGTGTAAGAGTCACCTGGAAATATTATTAAAGCACAGCTTCTTATTGGGCGGCGGGTTTGCATTTCTAACAAGCTTGAAGTTGCTGTGAAGCTGTTGGTCCCTTGTCCACACTTTGAATAACGTAGCCTTAAATAGCAGTCTGGAAAGTGAACAAGTGATCAATCAGACTCTTGGGCTAGAGAAAATACTTTTCCATGTGGGAAGAGTTGCTTCTGAAAGCTGAGCTTGTCCCCGGGAGGAGCACTTAGCCAGGGCCTTGGGAAAGGGCCTTCCGGCTGCAGCGGTGCGGGGCCTGCAGTGGCGCTGACATGACAGCGACCCAGGCAGAAGTGTTGGTCGCAGTCTGAAATGTTGGTTCTTGGCTGAAGAATGACCAGACACACTGAAAGCAAAGTAAACATGAAAATGGGGTTTATTGAGGAGAGAAAGATAGGATTATAGAGCAAGAACAAAATATAGGTTTAAAGAGCAAGTTACGTACGCCACAGATGACGACTGGACCCATGGTCATAGCAAAAGAGACCTTGGTTATGGTCTGGGTCTTGTTTACAGCATCTGGATTGGGACTTCTCTGTGGTTCAGACGTCATCATGGAACCACTGTGATGGACAGTGGGAATTATATGACCTGAGTCTTACTGTGTGTGCGGATCTTCCTTGGGCCTCTACTGAAAGCCCATTTGGGGGTGATGGCGAATTGCAACAGCACCCACTCTTATCCCTAGGAGACCCGGAATCCCTCGCTATCTACCTAACAGGACCTCTGGGGTAAGTTAGTCCTCTGTGGCACCAGGCAGCAGCAGTGGGAACGGAAATGGCTGCCGGGAACTCCACAAATGCCCTGAACCGGCTTCCTGCCCATCCCTGCAGCCACCCGAGAGGTGAGGCGAATATCACTGTTTCTGTGCTTCCTGAGACGAGCGTGGGGTGCTTCCAAGGGGGCTGCTGGAAGGGAATGAGCTCTGGGGTTGGATGTGGGGCTGCACAGTGACTGGGAGAAGCTGAGGAGCAGGGGCCATGTGGGGAACTGTTTCCATGTAGCAAAATTAGAGCAAAACAACAAACACTAGACAGACAAGTCACTTCTCATCAAGACTCTCATCTTATTGTAAGGATGGAGGGTGCCTAGATTCTTACAAGCCCTCCTGGAATTTCAATGTCACCCCAGGGAGAAAGGGAGTATTGATGATAGGCCTATAAATAGACTAGGCTTGTCTTAAAGAGACTGAGACCACCCTGAGGCAACTGAAAATAAGCCCTAAGTTTATCTGAACTAAAACAAGTTTCCTTTATTAGGTGAAATGTGGATTTAAAATGGGAATTGAGCCTACGTTAATCAGCTCAATTGAGCCGTTCCACTATGTATACGTATTTTAAAACATCATTGTATGTTATAAATATATATAATTTTTATTTGTCAATTTAAGAAATAAAAGATTAAAGAATGGGGATTGCAGGGACATATAGGAAAGAACTTAAAAGTTCCATATTTTACATACCTGAGTGTATGTTTATGGAATTCTTATTACTTAGCATACTGCTCATTGTGTAGTAGACACCTGGTAAATATCTTGTCATTGTGTAAATTGAATGAAAAGAGCTCAGTCTCTCAGAAACTAAGGAACAAAAAGATAGCAAAACAAAACAAAGAAAATCCTCTACAAGTACAGGAAGGTCAAGTTTAACACTCGTCTTAAAGATTTAAAGCCCTCTCCTTGAAGGGTGTTGATTCACCAATGCCAGCTGTCACTAGGGACAGGAAAGTAGCTTGGAGCTTGGCACAAACCAAGCACATCTAAAGATGCAGGCGCTGTTGTGATGTGCTGAGCACAGGAGAGTGTGAGCCTGGAGTTTCTGGAGATCTTTTAAAATGGGCTAGACGAGATAAATGCAGTCCTGCTTAGAAATAGGAAAATGATGATGATTTCTCAGTATCTTTTTCTCAAGAGATAGAGTTTCAGCTCTATGATATGATTTCTAATCTAATCGGAGGTTAATTTTGTCCTCATTTTAGTAGTCCTAGACATATATGTATATACATTAATAAATGAATAACAGATACTTTAGAAACAGAGCTGGAGTTTCCACCAAAATATGATTTTATTTACTTTTTATGTGTTGTGTGTTTGATAAGAGACTTGGCACATAAAGCTAAAAATGCCATGCGCCCTGTAGGGAGCCCTTTATTTCTAGTGACATATATTGGAGTTATTCTTTTTTGTTCATATGATTTACCTTAAAAAATCTATTGAATGTGTCCCCAGAGAAGTGCAGATAGCTACTTTAATAATCATAGCGGTATTCGGGTGGAATGGAGTGGGTAGAACTGAAAGAACTTGCAGGGAATATTGTTCCTGGAGTCCATGGTTCCACCAGCCTGCATGTAATAATTAAAGTGCAGTAGTATGGCTAGAGTTTTCAGAATAAAGTTAGGAATTGCATTCTCATAAACGCTGATCTTTCATCTTCCTTCCAAGCTTTGAGAGCCCTTAGCTCGTACCAGAAGTGGCACAATATGCTGCTAGGTCAACAGATGGCAGGGTTACTCTGTCTCTGCCTCTCTCCCACCAAGGGCGATAGGAGTTTATCCAGAGCATTTGACTGTCTGGTGTCCAGCATTGTCCTTAGTGGAGCTGATATTCGGGTCTCCAAGTTCTACCTATGACTGCAGTGACTCTGTGCTATTGCAAAGTGCTGGTGACATGAGAGAGCCCTTCGGCTTGACTCTCACTGATAGCACCCCCACCATGATAAGCCTGTGGAAGGAGTGGAGGGCCTGGTTCTTTGAATGTAGAGTAACAGCCCATTTTAATAGCCCTTGCTTATGACATTTTTCTTGAAATGTCCATATCACTATGGCAATCTGAGTCCTACATTGTACTTTTAGGCTATAAATATACATGTGTATATATATATGTGTGTGTATGTACATATATGAAACATAATTTTACATATATATTTACATATATTTAATTTCATTGCATTCTTAACACAAGCTCTACGAAGTAGATATTATGCCCATTGTACAGATGAGAAAAATGAGGTCTAGAAAGGCAAAATAACTTTACCAACATCCCAGGGATAGAAAAGAGCGGGGCAGAGATTTGAAATCAGGCATGTTTATCTCAAAGTCTATACTTTCTTTTTATGTATGAGGCTTTCCCAGTGTAGGAGCTGTACATAGATAGGTGGTAGAGCGTAGCTGTGACTTGATTAACCTGATAACTAGCTTGTTGATAAAGCATTTGCAGGCTTGCTGATTTCCTTTTGAGATCTTGCAGTTCCAATGAGTAATAGTGAGACTTGCTCCACCAAGGCACAGAACATTTCAGGATGTGTGTGTTGCAGTGTAAGACTGGAGTAGACACAGAAAAGGGATTCTGGCCCCTGAATCTTCTGCTGACTTTATCACTCCCATTTATAGTGACTGAAAGTTCCCTTAAATTCACCTCCATTAGCCCAGGTCATCATGTGGGAGCAGTTAATTTTCCCGGGTACTCTTCAGCATCTTTCAGTCACCTTTAAAAACCAACCTTGTAATATTTTAATTGAACCATATCACTTGTGTTTCTAACATTGATATGGATTTTACACAGCTGTTTACACTAATATGTGTTAAAATGCCTAATTACCGCTGCAATCACAGCCTGGCTCAATAGTCTTGCCAGCTCTTAAATATATAGTCGTGTCTTAATCAAACACAAACGTCAATGAGCATCCTAAATTCCTGCAATTTGTAAACTGGATTAAGGGCAATAAATGCAACCCTTCAAACAAGAACACAGAATTTTGCATATTTCATGCTAATATGTTCATCTGTTTGTTTTGTTCTTGTTTCCTGGATTTTAAAAAATGCTTGTTGATAAAATGAAGTCAGAATGTAAGATGAGGTGAGTGTTATATATTTTTATTAGTAGGACTGAGGGAAAAGCTTGAGAAGGCCTGAAAAATGCTGTACTACATCTATAAGAGCATTTAAAAAATGGGTAACTTTATATTTATAGTTATATTAAATTGTTGGCTGATGACTCTTTGTTTAGCCAATTGGGTAAACTTATTACTTATTTTTGGCAGGTATTTGAGCACCTACTAAATATTAGGAACTATGATAAGAACTGGTAGTTGCAGTAGAAAATTGTAAGGGTCAGACTACCCTGTCTGTAGTTTACCCTGGAGAAGGGAATGGGTGTTTAGACTGATGGCTCAGGGGAGACTTCATAAAGCAAGATGTTTGCATTGGAGAAATGAAGGATTTTTCAGGAGGACAAGAGGAGAAATATAGATAGGAAATAGAAAAGAACAGTCAAGAGAGCAGGCAAGTTCTAAAAACTACAGTAGCTCTGTCTGGCTGAGAAAGAGAGTGCCTTGGGGAAAAGCTTAGGAGATGTGACATTAGAGACATCGTTGTAAGCCCTGTAGATGATGACAGCAAGTCTCATGATAGTAAAAGAATGTGATAGCTATAGAATACTAAGGAAAGAGAGTTAATTGGGGAGGTGCCCTTTGATCTATGAGGATTTTGTCGGTGGTCACCTGACCCATCTCCAAAGAAATGTGAGCCGGCCCCCACTCTCCAACGTCTAGCCAGCTTGTACTGGAGAAGCGTATGACAGTCCAAGGACATTAGTAGGGAATCGTTAGGTTTATCTCTCTTTTCATTGGTTGACTTATTGATTGAGTCATGTATTCATTCTAGCATTGATTCAATAAGTGTCTACTTAGCCCCTACAAATATTTCAGTATTTTCACTAGTCATTGAGGAAACGACAGTGATGCTCTCTTCTGTCCGAGAATAAGAGATTATGGGATAAAAGCATCATCAGAGAATTTGGCAAAGAATGAGAATGATTATATCACCCTCATTTATTTCATCGATAAAATCATGTCACTTTCCTGATTGTATAGATTCTCTAATCTTGCCTTCTACTCATCATGTTTTAGAGAACATTTTTTTTCTCCTGAATTCTCATTTATCTGGAATTAAAATGCTGTACATGTATTAAAATAACCAGAACCTTAAAATGGGCTTCATTGTTTTATGGGGGAAAATGGTAAGGAATTAAAGACATAGTCAACACTGACTATAGTATAACCTAGAATTACTGCATTATTTGATTTAATTTCTTATATTTTCATCATCTAAATGTTGCATAATAAAACATGTTTAGAATGAGACCACTAAGATATATCGTATGTGCTTCAAAGGAAACAAAGACAGGCTGAATTATGACTAATATAACTCTTTGACACACTCACACACACACACAGTCCTGTAATTTCCATAAGGGCAGAGATCATGTTTGTCTAGTTTGTAACTGTATCTGTAGTGTCTGTTATGTCGTGTACTCTGTAAAAATAAACTTATTCTGAATGCATATTTGTTTATGGTAATCATCCGTTGTGGTAGATTTTACTTTTGTTCCCGATTCTCTTCCTCTATCCATACCTTTGCCATGTACTGTTGCAGCCCCTTCTGCCCAGTGATGTTGGTCTCGGCCTTGCGATTTGCTTTGGTGTCCGTAAGTGGATGGAAGTGACAGTGAGGCAGTGCTGAGCTTCGCCCTTGGGAAACATCTCTACTTCCACTAGGCTCCGACCTCAGCCTTGGCCTTGAGAAGGAAAAGACCCAGCGAATTGTTACCCAGGAAGAATGAGAGGTGAGTGGAGCAGAGTAGCCCAGCAGACCTGCAGACATCTGACTGTCACAATGCACTCTAATTGCTGTATATAGCGCTGAGTTTTGAGGTGGTTGTTACCCATCAGTGCTGTGTCTATAGTTGACAATCTCCTAGTTAAGCAATAAATTCAATTATATGGAAATATTCCACGATCCTTTCCTTTGCTTTTCCCCTTTGCCCATTTACTAATACAACTTAATAAGATGGTAATTTATTATATTTAGTCAAAAAAATAGCAGCATGTGTGACTTACTGATTTTTTTATAATGATCAAAGTCGTTTTTTTTTTTAATTTGGTTGTTTGAGTGTGTTGCTTACTGGCATCAAACTATGAATAAGGAGACATTGGTTTTGGTTCCCTTAGTACTAACACAGTATATGATGCTATGAAAGGTATTTAAGCTTTTGGAGTTTCAATTTCATTACCTGTTAAAATATTTGCTCTTACCTCCCTGAGATATTGTGTGTATAAAAATTAAATAATGTATGGAAAAGTCCTTTCAGAGTGTTTAATAAACTATGAGTGCAGTAGATTATTACCTATTATTTATTAAAATTGGCATGCTAAAAATATGGTGCCAATTTTATCACAATAACTTGCTATCTATGTGATGGCCATCAGAATATCCAATTTCTAAAAACTCTGTTTCTAAAGATGGCTCATGTATTGTTTTGGCTGTCATTTTTTGGTCACTATCACCAAATTAGTAATATTTCTTTTATATGGCATCACTTCATATAAACCAGATAATTGGAATTTGCCACCTTAATTAATATTGTAAATGTTATTTATAGTAAAGGTGACAAAGAATAACAAAGAATAATGGATTTTAGAGGTAGAAAGATTTGAATTTGGGTGCCGGGGTTACAACTGACTAGCGGTGTTGCCTTGGGAAAGTGCAGTAACCTTTCTGAGCCTCAGATTTCTCATCTCTAAAATACAGATAATGGCAAATAATTTGCAATGTTGCTGTGAGAACTGGAGATGACATTTGCGAAATGCCCAGTATATTGTTTGGCATGTGGTAGGTAGTCAATAAATGCTAGATATTGTTATATTTGCATTATGGAAATCTTTCTAATCTACCCTGTGTCTTTCTTTGGCTTTGGAAACAGAGTATATGTGATTCCCTGCCATCATTCTCCCATTATTGGTTTTCAGGTTGTGGTACGATCTAAAAATTCACTCAGGTTATTCACATGCACATGAAAGCCAGTTTGATCTTTTAAAATTTTCATTTCTGATTTTTATTGTCTTCTCTCCTGTGGCCATGTTGATATCTATTTTTTCTTTCTATTAGGTACTTACAGTACCCATTTTCTTACATCGTATCTGCTTATTTCTATTCAGTTCAGGGCAAAACTACCAAAAACCCAAACTCATTTGAACTGCATGTAATGAGTGGATCAGGAACACATTAGATAAGGTTTACTATATGGACTTTATGATTTGGAGTTTGACTGCTTAGAGCTTTTTTTTTTTTTTTTGTAGCAAAATGCTGTTTATTTTGAGTATTTGGGTGCAAATGGGTGGAGGCGAAAAAGCTTCCACTCCAAGGGAGGAGAAAGCTTTGGGTTTTATAGAGGGCTTCTCTATGGGGAGTGAGTACCTGGGCCAGAACAGCCACTATAATACATTTTTCTTATTTTTATTTTTTAAATATTTTTTATTTCAGCATATTATGGGGGTCCAAATGTTTAGATTACTTATATTGCCCTTGCCCCCCTATAATGAGTGCGATGCTTAGAGCTTTTAAAATTGTTATTTCTTGGCTATGTTTTAGAAAGCTGAGGTTTTAGGATAAAGTACTTTTTAAGAAAACTTGGATTTTAAAATAATAGAGAAATTTTTAGAAAAGTGATGATCTAAGGCAGACCCGATAGAAGAGATTGTTAGTTTTCCTTTGAAGTCACATTAATTCAACAATTTTTATTAAAAATTCAAGCATAACTTATTAAAATTAGTAACAGTCCTACAGGAGATTCTGCAGGTGAGATGCATGATAACGTTGTTGAGTTCATAATTTTTCTACAACTTCAAGTCTCTTTAGAGGGCAAATGTTATACATTTGTGAGTTCAGTTGCAATTTTGGTCTTTGAAAGGTAGTGTGGCTAAGTCATTGCATCTACTCCTACGATTGGCGACTTCTACCCATCCAGCAGCCGGGGCAGGGGCTGCCCCAATTCACCTTGTGCCTCTTCTCATTCAACTGCAAATGTTGAAAAGGTATGTGGCACGATACATAGGGCCTTCTATTCTAGAGTGAAGATTAAATGAGATACCTTAGTCAGGTTATTCTATAGCAGAGCTGGAGTCAAAGACTTTGATGGAGGTTGTTTATTGAGAAGTGATCCTTGGAAACTGTCTTGATCTATGGAACATATCTTGGAAACATCTGTACTATTGGTTGTTTTTTGCTGCAGACAACTAGATCTTAATCCCACTGGGGGCCCTCTAAGGAACTGTATAGGGAACGTGCCTCAGAATTGTCTCTCCAACAGATGGGATGTCCGGGCATTTATCTGCTAATGCCTGTGTCTCTCTAGTTGGGGATCCTCCTCTGCCCCAGGGGCATTGTCCCCCCACTCCACCCTCATGCTTTCTGTGACTGTGCTGTGTGGTCTCCCTACTCCATCCCCATGCTTTCTGACTGTGACTGTGCTGTGTGGCTTTAGAGAAGGTCTTGAAGCAGCAAAGTAGAGAGAAGTTGCTGCTTGGGCTTGAGAAGTGTTGGTGGCAGAATAAGTGCATGGAAACGTTTCTGCAGTTGTTCTGAGATCAGAGGTGGGCCAAGCGGATGTGATGCTGGGCACAAAAAATTCCTGTTTTGAGATAATATTTATGTAAAGTGCTTTGTGGGCCATTAAGTTCTAACAAATGTTATTTGTTATTAATAGTGAAAAAATCCAAATGTTCTTGTTTCTAATAAAATATAACAAAAGTTTTTCAAATGACATGGCTCATCCTGATTACAAATATTGGTGATACTATTGTGTAGGGTTATACCAGTCATTTGTTTGTAAAAGGCCAGAGATTGGATGGAGTATTCATATATCTGTTGCTACTTCCCTGTCCTGCTTTTTACCTCTCCCAGAACTGCCATCTGGCTACCACTGCAGGTAAGGGATCTGTCCACCCCCTCATGGCTCACTGATATTTTTATTCCAATGAGCATGTGAAAAAATCCAAATGGGGGCAGAGAAAAGAGATGGAGAATACTCAGTTCTTCCCCTCACACTTCCTGTAGGTCGGGAGGCAGGAAGTTACGATTGAGAGGTTAATCAAACACACATTTTGCAGAACTGCCCTCAAGAGAATCACAAGAACTCCAATGTTCCCAACATAAAGAAAAGATAAATGTTTGAGGTTAGAGATATCCCAATTATCCTGATTTGAGCATTACACATTGCATGCATGTACCAAAATATTACATACATGTGTATAACTATTATGTGTCAACAACAACAAAAGCAAGAGAATGGCCAGAAACCTAGACACTTGCTATGATTTTGCTATTAACCCGCAAATGTGTCCAATCCATAATTAAGCTGTATTTCCATAGTTCATAGTCTAGTCTATCAGACTCAAACTTGTATGATTAGGTAATCATCAGGGGATATCTAGTAAGTGTTCATAGAGCTGTGTACTGGTTGTCTCACCCAAGGAAAGTAGAATTATAAGAAGACTCCATCTGGCAAGGCCCATAAAGGACAGTGACTCTATGGAATGAATCCAAGAGGTACACCTCTTTGGAGAAAGACATCACTCAACTGTGAAAGATTGCCATGACCCCTGCTTAGCATTGTATTAAAGACTGTTAAGTCCATCAGCTTAGTTACCCTTTATCTTTGTGTGGGCATTGACTCAGAGCTTCTGAAAGATCAAGGTGAGTATGAAATGTTTATCTCCAGATTACCATTCCCTAAATGAAAACTCCTGAAACCTATTGGCAAAAAAGAACAAAACTCTCTGCTGTTTCTAATTTAAATGTGTTGGTAGAGTCAGTCTACTGTTCTAATAAATAACTCTACAACATACGTGGTTTGAGATAATCCGAGGATATTTCTCACCGATATCAATCCATTGGATCTGGGGGTTGGTGGGTTGCTCTTCTATGCAATCATCCAAGGACCCAGGCTTCTTTTCACCATGAGATTCACCTTCATTCAGGTCCTCAGAGTCCCTTTGCTCCAGCCAATAGACAGGAGAAGAAATGAGGCTCTCAGGTGGACCTAGAAGGAGCTCATGATACTTATACTCATCCTTTTTGTGAGAATTTAGTCATGTGGCCACACCTAACTAGAAGAGAGTTTGGAAATTGTAGCCTAATTGAAAGACCAGGAAGTAGAGGAGAATTCAACTATGGGTGAAATATTGCAGTTTCTGCCAAATAAGGAGTAGAAACATGGGAACTAATTGAACAAAGAAATGAGAATAGGAGGCTTTGTTTTCTTTGTGGATAAGTCAGACATCTAATATTCTCTTCTCCAAAGACAAGTGAGGCTATTGCATCTATTATGTAAGGTGCTATACTTTGGATATATAGACATTTCTTTTTGAGTGAGGGCATCTCACATTTCTGGATTGTTTGTTGCTTCTCATTTTAGTTTGGTACTGTGGATGGAGTAGAAGGCAAAGACAACTATTTTTGTACACTCATGGTTCATGGTTCACCTTCAGATAATCAGCCAATAACCGGGACAATCACGACTGAGGCACTTAGATTTTCTAGTAAGTATCCAGCAATTTGGTGATGAATACAGAGTGGGGGAGAGGAAGGGTGAACATATGTCAGAATCATCTAGGAACAAATTGAATTATTCATGCTGGTTTCAGGGTGAATCCTCACGTGGTGTGGGTTTCTGAGAGAAAGGAAGTAGCAAGTAGATTTTGCAGAAGTGACCTTGTACCTGGCCATCCCTTCACGCCACTGAAAATCACTACTCTTGACTCTAAGTTGCTTTCTCTGTGGTTGCCTTTCTTGCTCCTAGTGGCAGATTTGATTTATACTGTTTTCTCCTTTATGGAGAGCAGTTGTCCTACTGGATAATCACTGAAGTTCGGTGTATTAGTCTTCTAGGGCTGCCATAACAAAATACCACAGACCAGGTAGTTTAAACAATAGAAATGTATTTCTTGCAGTTCTGGAGGCTGGAATTCTAAGATCAGTGTGTTGCAGGGTCAGTTTCTGGTGAGGGTCTCTCCCTGGCTTGCAGATGGCCACCTTCTTTCTTGCTGTGTCCTCACGTGGCCTTTCTCTGTGTACCCATCCTGGAGTCTCTTCCTCTTATAAGGATACCAGTCACATGGGGTTAGGGCTTCACCCTTATGACCTCATTTAACCTTAATTATTTCTCTAAAAGACCCATCTTCAAGTACACTCACATTAGGGATTAGGACTTCAACATATGAAATGTGTGTGTGGCGGGAGGGAGGGCAAAATTCAGTCAAAGGTCTCAGGCAACACATAATACCTTTTAGCTTCCTGAGATCTTACAGTTTCAAATTTTCTTGAATCTTCTGAGTCCCCAAAATCCCCCAAAGCAATTATAGTCAGAATTCCAGTTAGGAAAGCAGGATTGGTAAATTGACATTCATTAGGTGAAATTTAGATGAATTTAGTTTCAGAATATTGAGCTGTGCCTAATTCTCCATGAAGTAACATTTCAGGGTTAGAACTGGATAATTTGTATGAGTAGGCAAGTTGCCTCCTGATCGCCCTACCCCATTCCTAAATTCCTTTCTTAAAGCCTCTCCTTCCTTCTTTTCAGTACCTTCCTGACCAATGTGTTCTGCTCTCACATCAAGGCTGCAGGATCCCTTCACTATTAGTCCCTTCAAAACCTATGCCTCCCGCTGTCTCATTCTTTTAGGTTTCTGCTCTGGGGCAATGGCAACTGACTAATGTGATAAACAATTTATTATTGATAAATGTGTAGGTGGGAGATAAGTATTTTAGGCTACAGTCCCTCTTATATTTACATTAATGAGGTGTCTTCTGAAAACTCAAAGCCTTTATCAGATGGGGTGGATTCTTCAGGAACAGGTGGAGTGGGAGGAACTTTGTTGTTCATGAACCTTGTGTTACCTGTGACCAGTGAGTCAGGAAGGTGCTCAGAGCATGCTCTCTAGTCAAGCCCTATTCCCTGAGCATAGAAAATCAGTCTTGCACTTTCCCGCCAAAGAACTGACCCATGCAGTTATGTTCTTAGGAACAGACCATCCATTTCAAATGAGTACATTTTATTATGATCTACAGGGCACAGTTTTCACAGAAGCATTTAAAAACTCTCCTAGTTCTTCCTCTCTTAACTCTTTCATGATCTACTTATATATTATGAGATCTCAGGGAATAGGAAACGTTCCTGTTTACTTTTCTTTCTTTAATGAATACGGTTGGTGCTCGATAAATGTTCAGTGATTACATTTATGCTCCAGTATAGGGTTTTCTTTCTTTCTTTTTCTTTTGGCAAATAATACTTTCATCATCACAGTTTTCAAAATGTGCAACCCAAACAGAGAAAGAGAATGATTCAGATTTTGGAAGCACATTTGGATTATATAAATTTGTTTAGGGCCATATCTGTTCCCAGCTCCAAGTGTCTAAACCATTAGGGTTAAACTCATGCTATTTGAGTCAGCATTCCCGTTGAATGGCATTATTATTATTGTCTATCATTGCCTCAGCTTTTACAATATGTGTGGTGCTGCGGAAGACATTAAAAAGACACAGTTCTTGCCTTGGGGCTTACACTCAGACAGGCAAACAAACAAAATGTATTTAAGAAGAGGTAGATTGATCGTGGAGATGCAATCTCTCAGGTGTTTGTATTTGTGCTTTGGGTTCATTTGTCTTTTAACCAGCTGTGGGCTAAAGGAATCTCTAAACTTTCCTTCAAACAAGGACGTAAATGACAAGAGTTCAGAAGAAAACATGAGCCTTGAAGGGCAGAACACCAGGCGGAGTGTCCGGATAACCTCATCTGGGTGGGGCGGGGCGGCGGGGCCTCTGTGGTCCTGAACTGTTCTCTCCCCTCATGCCTCTTTCAACAATTCATGCTGCCTGTGGCTTCCTCACTGGAAACCAAATCATTAATTAAAAAAAAATGGATCACCAAATTTTATGGCCCATGTTTAAGGATTTGGCTAGTTCTTTACTACCAAAGACTGTTTAAAAAATTGACTAGTTCTCCTTAAAGCCTGAGACTTTTTTTGCACAAAATTCAGGCAAAGTTTTATCTCAAGGCTATATTACCCTCAGGTTTAATTTTTGAAAATCTAGTTTATAACCTGAAATGAATAAATATGAATTTTATACTTTTCACTCTTCTCTTTTGGTGAACATTTAGAAATTTTTCTCATGCAGATGTGGAGCAGAAACACAGATTTCTATTTTGTATATTATCTTTGGTATATGTGGAAAATATTCCCTTGTGTGCATGTGTGTGTATGGGCATGCAGAAAGTATCTTTGCCATAGAAATCTAAACACTGTGTATCCTTGTTATCACATGAGACCGAATACCTGCTTCTGGGAGAGAGCCAGTGGCAGAACTTGCAATGTCATATATGAAGTGCATGGGGAACACGATCTGCATGCTTGGGAAAGCTGGAGAGAGGTCCAGATTGCAGAGGGGCTGGCAAAAACTTAACTGTGCATGGGAAGGTCAGGTTCCACTTTGTTTGGTCACCATGGTCTCCAGGTGCACAGAGAGTTTCTTCCCCAGGATCTTGATTGAGGTAAAAGATGCAAGCTCCCAGAGCCATGCATATTTAGGCCTTGGTTTCCAAAGTTTCTATTTACTTGTGTTTTCTCGTCACATGCAGGCGTGTGGCATGCCCTTCCAGATGGCCCACACAAATGCTTTGTCGTACTTCACTCACTCTGTGCATGTCAAGCATCTCTGGGACTACATACATCACCAATTAGCATCTTATATTCATTTGACGGGAATGATTTTGCAACATTTTATACAACATTTGATAACATTTGCATGTTGTGATGTTCTCTTCTTATAAGAATCAAGTTGTGATTGTGGAATTTTCCCTCCCTCCCCACAAGCAAAAGTTTTCCTCCATGCAACACCATTTGATTTGTATTTTAGGGAAAATGCCTTTGGTGTGACATTTCTGGAACCTGGTGAGATCACGTTAGTGTGTTTACCAATGCATACAGTAGGCATTTACTATGTTGCATCTCTCCAGGGGGGTGTATTTCTGTGGATACATTCGCATTTTTTCAGATTCTAGATAATGAGGCCTCCTGATTGATTTATATATTTGGTGCTGCCATCCCTTCAGGCCTGTGAGAAAGTCTCCTAGCTAGACATTCCTTACTCTGAGCTTTGTGCAAAGCATTTCATACAGTGAACTTTGTGTGTTGGGCTGATAGTAAGGCACAATCCTGGTGCATAAAAACCACATTTAGCTGATGCACCAAAGAGATGCAATGTGCCAACGGGACCACATTGTGCCCTGGCAAATGGTGGCAATTGCTTTTAAGAGTTTTCCAATGTGATCAGTATTGACACTTTGGAGAGCAGGTAAGCAGGACAGACCCCTGTCGGGTGGTGCCTTCTTGACCTCTGCACATGGCCGGTTCACAGGTAGCTCAAACTTTACAGGCCTGCTTTCAGAATCTCCGGCACCTGTTCCTCCTCCATCTCAGTAACTGATTCGTCATCGCCTCAGTTACTCTGTTCAGAAACCTGCAGCCATCAGGAATTCCTTCATTTCGTTCATCTTCCCCAGCCCTTTCCTCCCAGAAACTGTCATTAAGGTCTTTTGTTTCTGCCCCAATAGACCCCGAATCCGTTCAGTGTTTGCCACCTCCTGCCTCAGCCTCAGTTCACATCTCAGTCCCTGGAAAGCCTCTGTATCCTCCAAGCTGGCTTCCCTGCCATGAGTCTGGTTTTCATATAATTCCCTTCTCCACCCAACGCTTAGAGTTCTTTCCATCATAGAACAGGAGCAGGTCTTCCTCCTGCTGGAAACCTGGCGTGGGCTTTCTGTCATGCTTGGGACGCACCCGAACCCTTCTCACCACGGCTCCCCAGGCTAGCAAAGCCCTGCTCATTCTGGCTCCTGACTACCTCTCTCCAGCTGCATGTCACACGGGTGCAGCCACACTGGGAGTTTGGGTTCTTCAAACTTTTTTCAGTTCTGTGCCATCTCGAGGATTTTGCATTTGCCGTGCCTCCTGCCTGAAAAGTTTTTTTCCTCTGGCTCTTCACTTGCTTGGCTTCTCCTCACTCTTTGGGTCTTTTCTTGAATATCTGTTTCTCAGAGAGGCCTTCTGGGTCTACTCCGTTGGAATCAATTCCCATGTTACTTTCTGGTACAGCACAGCACCCTGTTTATTTCCTTCAAAGCACTCATCATGGTCTGAAAATATTTTGGTTATTTATTTATCTATTTGTCTGCTGTCTATTCTCTATTGTTTAGTGTACTCAAGGCCAAGGTTTGTCTTGTTTAATTTATATCCTGATACTTAGCACAGTACATGCTGGCACATAGAAGATACTCAAAACATATTTATTGAATGAATGTCTCTGATGAGTTTTGATAAGGAGAGTCGAGCGTGTATATGTGGTGTGTGTGCATGTGCGTGTGTGTAATGGTTAAATTAAAGGAAGAAAGCATATTCTACCTAGGAGTAGGAGAAGAGGCAGGAAGGCTTGCATTAGCATTGCAGAAAGTCAGGTTAGGTCAGCTGGGGGGTGCGTGGGGAGTTATCAGCACAAGGCTGATCCATGAAGCCTGGGTCCGTGCAGAGATCAGAGGCCTGGGCCACATAACACTGACAGGTTACTGGAGACCAGTCAAGTATGTACTGATTGGCGCCTAGGAAAACAGCATAATGTACTCATTCACACAGAAACAAGAAGAGAACCACAGCCCCAGGGTAAAATAGAGCCCGGATCTTCAAAGCAGTCACCTGACATGGTGAGGTCACATCACATTCAACTTCCACGTCTCCATGTAAACAAACATGTGAACTCCTAGGATTGAATTCACCGTCGTCATAAACTGCAATTTAATTTTACAAATAGGGAAAGCGCTAAAGAGACACACTTACCAGCTCCTAATAGATAGTGGACGAGAACTTGATGGGCGCTCTTGACCACATGGTGCTCAAATTGGGGGAAGGAAGCACATTCTTTAGGGAAAAGAAACTCATTGCCCTTGTCAAAACCTGACTCTTAGAAGCACACTGGTAAAGTGGTTAAGCACATGGGCTCTATGAGTAATGATAATAGTGATGCCATGTAGCATTTCATGAGCATTTGCTATGTGCCAGGCGCTGCGTTACACTGCCGCTATGTACTCTCACTTAAAACTCACAATACATCTATGAAGCAGGTAGGGTTTTTTCTCTATTTTCACAGCAGAAAAACACAAAGGTAAGCCAGGTTACCTCTAGATCACACAGCAATGGGTGGAGGTGGGATTTAAACCCTTATCTGTTTACATTTAGAGCTTAAACTCCATTCCCCTCTATCAATTTGCAAAGAAACCTCATCGCTGGCTAATAAGACCAAGCTTGTGCCAAGGAAGTGAAAAGTGCACACTGGCATTCTTGGTATTACTGATTTCCAGAAAAAATATACCCTCTTAATTTCTACCCTGCAGCATTTATTGTATTATGCTCTATTATTTATTTATTTATTTATTTTTGCTTGCTCATTAGAATGTGACCAGCTTTAGGTCCTTGCCTTGGACTCTTTGTCCCTGGTCCTTTTTTTTGAGACAGAGTCTCACTCTGTTGCCCAAGCTAGAGTGAGTGCTGTGGCGTCAGCCTAGCTCACAGCAACCTCAAACTCCTGGGCTCAAGCAATCCTTCTGCCTCAGCCTCCCAAGTAGCTGGGACTACAGGCATGT
>CAUYRT010026138.1:0-19344 GCA_963574885.1 Lepilemur ruficaudatus | reverse complement strand
AAAAGCAGGCGTTTCTTTCAGGACAGTCATACATTTAAGTTACTTGTTCCAGTAAATATCCTTCGAGCTGAAGTTTTAAAACAAGAGTAATTGTAGAAAGGATGTATACAGTGCCACAAGGGACAGGTTTGGAAAGGAAACAAAGATGGACTGGAACTAGAGGGCTTTTTTGCCCCTCAGCTGAGACAGAGTGGAATCTTAAACATGCCAATTCTCCCGCCCAGTCCCATATTATATGCATACATATTCGTATTTCAAATTTCAGCTGTATCATACACACACGTATAAGCATATATACTTATGTTTTCTGCACAAGCCAATGCACTGGTCATTTCCTAATCTAGTCTCCAGAAGGGCATAAAAACATATAGAAAGGAACGTTTAAGTTAAGGAGGATGGAGAGAGAGGGGATATGATACGATCAAAATAATAACAGCTGACACCTTTTGAGATTTTATGATGTGCTTGTTATTCTAAACATTTTATATATATTAATATTAGAGTTATTGTAGTTGTGAATGTTTTCATGACAGAGGGTGGAAGAATTTACCTAAGGGCCTGTCAAATGCATCCAAATTCTGATCTGCAGGTTATACAAACTCAAAATATACAAGGTTCAAACAAGGTAATGCTGATGAGTGAAACAGGGCTGGGATGAAAAAGCCTAAACTGAGCTCAGGGACCTGTCTGGCCACCCCCGATTGTGACTGGCTGCCTAGAAGTGGTACAACTTCCAACTTTTTAAAGAGAAGCCATTGATCTGGATATTTATATGTGAAATCTCTTGATTTTAAGTTTCTGGGAAATAATCTACTCTTTTCCCTTACATACTATGAAAGACACACACCTCCATGGGCCTGCCTCATCCTGTGGACCACCTGCCAGTTTAAGCCTCAAGAGAATGACAAAATCAGCATTAAGCATGTGAGAAACCCCTGAGGGACAGACTGAGACCCTAAGTGGTTTCTTCGGGAGGTCACCTGACCATTTAAAAGCTCTGCCTGTCTGGGACAGTGTCTGGGGGGAAAGCATCATAGTCATCAAAACAGGATTCCCTCCAAACACAGCAGGGCAGAATTTCTAGTTCTGTTTTTCTTAGGTCTAGTCAAATATGCATGAACCTAAAACTTGAGTGACGTTGTGTTTCCAAAACCCTGGATCCTAGTTTTATTTTTTTGCCAAAGAATATTCAAATAGCAACTGACATAATACACTATAATAGTATCAGTTTTTTAGGTCAATGGGAAGAGATTTTCAGGACTGTTACTCTCTTTTCTGAAAAAAAAATGAAATAGATGATTTGCTAAGCAAATAGATGGTAAATCATTTTTGAATAAGTGATTATTTATATTAGTTTATATGTAAATAGTATGTATATTTATATATAGTATATATTAATCAGATACATTAAGTTATTTATACTATTTTAAATTATTTGTTATCCACTAAAACAATAGTCAAAATTATTTACATTTATTACCTTATTACTTGCTTTATTTCAACTGTCTATTCCTTTGTCGTGCCCTGCTACCTCTGTAAAATAAGGAGGCTCCAGTTTAGTGGGTTCTCTCCAGGGATACACATCAGAAACAACTCGGTGGTTCCCCTCCTCTTTTCAAATATCTAGGGGTGAGACCCATACATGAGTATTTTGGAAAAGGTCCCTATATAACATAAAAGTACCTTTCTGGAGATACCACTAGACCAAATGAGCTTGAGGTTGTGTGTGAATTGATTTTTCACTATGTTTTATCATTTATTTTGGATCTGAATTCTACTGAAATTTACCAACCCATGGTATTCCAATGTAAGGAGATGCTTCATTTTAGTAAAAGGGATAACCTTCTTTTAATGAAATCCTGTACCTTCATGCCTCCTCTGTGAATGGATCAGTGGAAGACATAACTTACAGATTACACGGGCCTCCCCTTGCCATACTGCTCCTTCCGGAATTTAGATCTGGCTTCAGAATGTTTTATCAGATGTGCAAAGGAAAGCAGGAAAAACTAGGACATTCTTAACATGTTCCTTTTTTCCTAAACACCTACTTGAATTTTTTTTTTAACAAAAGAAGTAGAAATTTTTACGTAAGTATGTAAGATCAAATGAATTGCCTAATGTGATGTGTGGTCCTGTCTATACAGGGATTTTAGCATCCAGGTTAAATAAACACAAGAGGCTTCCATAACATTAGGCCAGTTAACTGTCAAAATAGTTGGCATTACTTTAAGAAGCCTGACATTACTTTAGGTAGGTGCATGGTCTGGGTTTGAAAACTGACTGTGTTAAATGTGTTGTTTAGTTTTAAAAAGGGAAGACTTGTTTCTTCAGGTATGCGTTCAAGCATTCACCTTGAAATGACATCTCTGGCGTTCTGCCTCAGAGTCTTCTTGAAAAGGGCAAACTAATCATGCATTGGGTCGAAGTCCTATTTTTATGGCAAGACATATGGACATTAAATCTCCTAGAGACAAAGAGATGAAACGTTGCTTTTCAAACTAGGCATTTGAGAAGCCCCAAAAATGGGCTCCCTAAGGGAAAATATTTTCATCGCTGGGATCTGCGGACTGCACAAAGCCCCTGAAGCTGGTCACGTGTGATGACCCTTGGACCAACCACCCCTCCCAGCATTCTCTGCTGCGCTAGGAGGCTTTGATAAAGAAGCTTGCAAAGTCTTTGACTACATAATTGTTCCAAATTTTATTGTGTTTCACATTTGCTTGCAGGGATCTAAGAGTTTTACGGAATCAAGCAATTACTTGAGCATGTAGCAGGTTGACTTTATTAGTACTGTTGTATTCTGAACTGTTGAAATGTGTCTCTTTTCAACATACGTTGGATGAGCATTAACATAAACAGGCAAACAGAAATGGTATTTTCCAGTGAATAGTGGTTTCCAGTGATGAGTGTTTTTGCTGTCTGTGAGGAAAGAAGCTCATGTATGTTGTTGGCATGTATCCCATGTGCCGTTTCCAGGGGTTGGGGCAGTACACAGCATCTGATAATAACTGTGCAGAAGGGGAAGCGGTTGAATAAGAACCGTGAACACGTGGAAAAACAGATAGTAGATAGTGAGTATGGTCCGAACCCAAGGGCACTGTGTTACCACGGAACACCACTCTCCGTGGGTGCACACACGTGGGTCTTTCCTTCTCTGCTCCTCCGTTCCTTACATTTTCAAAGCTCATCATGCTGCCATTTCTTTGGTGAGGTTTGAAAGTTTTATGATTAGACTCCTCAAAACTAGATCCCACACATCTGTCTCCTCTGCGTGTATGTGTGTGCACACGCGCGCATGTTTATATAAGAATCAAATACAGGGTTTCGCAGTCTCTAGTTTGCAACCTATATTCAACATGCTAAGTTTGACAGTATTGTTGAACTAGATAAAACTTAAAGATTCTAGTCAGTGATCATAGCCTTTTGTGTCATAAATATCCTTTTTTTAAAAAAAGGTGACTTTTATATAGGCAAATATACAATAACAGCAAAATTGTGGTAGTATTATGAAGGAGTTGCAGGTTGGCTTTGTCTACCCTGAGTGGTCTTCTGCCCTGCGTGTCTCTGAGCATGTTCATTTGCACGTGTGTGGCTGTGTGTGTGTGTGTGTGCGCGCGCTTCATTTCATTTAAGTGCGGTGGAAGTTGCCTGCTCTAGGATTCTGGGTTCCTTTAGGTGCTTGTTTATTTTTAATTGTTGAATTGCGATGGTTTTTAGCCGTGTACTGCGGGACTAATCAATCATAATTTTCAGGTGACCTGCATGCTTTAAGGAGACTATCCTGGGGCTATCCCTGTATGCTGTGTTTGCCATACAGTTTCTATAATATATAAGATTATTATCAGGTGAAAACAAGTCATAAGAGGACAACGTTTCATTCCTTATTTTAGAGCTAGAATGGACTTGACTTTTCTTCATAGTTTTTTATCTGAGAAAGCATTAGGCTGACTCTGGGGAAAGCTTTTTGCCTTCTCTTCTTCCATGGGCTGAAGGGGGAATATTCTATTCGACAGGAACTAATGAAGTTGGACGGTTGTTCATTGGAATGTAACAAAGGCTTCCAAAAGATCAAGGTAATGAGGTTTCTTCTTGAACACCTCTGTAGTGTTTTTAAAGGACAGATGAGCACCTAAAAGTTATTTTCCCTCTTCAAGAAGGATGAAGTTCTTTTTTATGATCTTCCTTAAAAAAAAGCAGAAGTAGAAAAAAATAAACTTGATGAATTTGGCATGTTGTAAGTAGAGGCTATCACTTTGTTGGTGCTCTGTGAAAATGTATTGAAATTAATCTTTAAATGTAGAGAGACAAAGAAGGCCATTGTTCTCTAAATTGCTGTGTTACAGTAAAACTAAATTTGAAGGGAATTTTGAATAACACCATATATTCCATTATTTTGACAGTCCATCAATTTATGAGAGTAATCTGAGCACACACTTCAATTTATTAGAGATAATTGTTCTGGGAATGTTAACACCCAAGCTCAATAAGATCAATAATAAGTTTATACATGAATTTGGGGTTACAGTTTAACTTTAATCCAGTCTTTTTAACTTACTCCTCAATTATTCACATAGATTGTTTTTATTAAATATATTAAATAGAAAATGTGTCTGCTAAAGTTTAATCATTTTACTTGAAGCAAATGTATATAATGATCACTGATATTGATTGCTTTTTCATCTCTTGACTCTTTTAACACAATATTTTATGTATTTTTATCAGATTACAGTTAATATTCCTTTCATTAGCCCATGCTGAAATTAATTCATGCTGGGCATTGTAGTGGTGACTCAAAGTCCCAACTTAGTAAATATTTGTAGATTCATAAGTAATATTCATATATAATTACTGAAGAAAAACTGCCACAAACTTGAGACTTAGAGTCTGTATACTGCATTTTTAACTGATGTGGTTTATTATAAGGCGAAATTTATAAAAAAGGAATTTTATAGTTAACCCTTGAAATGGCTCTCTGGATGGGACTGATGTTTAGTGTTTATTAAGTGCTCACTGTGTGTCAAGAAATCAGAGAGGTTAAATACCCCACAGAGAGTCTCATAACTAATATGCGGAATAATGAGAATCAAAACCCAGGTCTAGTGTCTTTTCAACTGTGCCACATTGACTGTGAAAAATGGGTAGATTAAGTGAATATTTAATATTCTTCCAACCTTAGTTTCTAAAGAGAGCTGTCTGCCTATTTACAGCCTGTGTGACCTTAGGCAAGTTACTTAACCTTTCTGAGCCTTTCTGTAAAAAGAGGTAATAACATTATTATGGTAATTAAATGAACTAATATTTGTGAAAAAATTAGAACAGTTCCTAACACATAGTAAATGCTAAATAAGTGTTTACCTAAGTAAAATAAATATGTTTTGCAAATAAATTTTTTATAAAAAGACAAAGGTGATTGTTATAAATTATAACAAGTGGAAAATTACCCTTAAGATGGAGAGAGGAAAGTAGAATTGCTTATACTGAAAGAGAAGAGATTTTTGTATAGCTCAAGGACTTTGTGGAAAACTGTATCAACTGAAACAAATGACCTAGTTTCTTCAGCACAAAAAATTACAAGGGAAAAAGCAAGAAAGGAAAAGGAGAAAGTTATAGGTTAAAAGAGAAACAATAATCACAAAGTATGAAACTCCTCTGGATCCTAATCTAACTAAACTGTAACAAGAGATGGTTGCGAAACATAGACATCAATTGTATATTTGATAATATTAAGCAATTATTATTAAAATTTTAAGTGCAATAATATTCTGACTGTGTTTTTTAATAAAAAGAATCCCTCTATTTTAGAGATATATGCACAAATATTTACAGATGAAATTACTTCTGGAATTTGATTCAGAATAACTGTGTGTGTGTGTAGGACTATAGATGAAATAAGATTGTTCATGAGTTTATAAATACTGAAGCTGGGAGATAGGTACATGAAAGTTCATTATGCTATTGCTTCTACTTTTATAAATGTTTGAAATTTTCCTAGCAAATATTTGAAAATGGAATAAAATGGAAGGAAAAAGTCTTTTAGTTGACATACTATTCTGAGAGTCATTAAAGTTAATAATAATATCAGATATACACAGAGTGATTTTAAGTGAATTACTTTGTTTAATTTTTGAGATAATTCTATGAAATAGGTCCAATTATTATACCCATTTAACAGATAATATTGTGGATGCAGCCTTTGCTCTTAAGCAGTCTCTCTTCCTAAGGAAATAGATGTCTGAATCAGACAGCCCCCTCCTGAGAATTGTTGTCCAGAGTGGGTATGGGAGGTGAGTGCCATTCTCGCAAAAGGTGTTTTAGCAGAGTGCTCACTGTCTAGCTGTCTTACATGTCGATTACATCTACCTTGAGTGTCACTAGTGACTTAGAAGACTAGGGCAGACGCTGTGAAAAGCTCATATACTAGGTGGCTTTGGGCAAGTTATTTATTTTATTAAGATCTGAGCATCAATTTCCTCACCTGTAAAAATTATCATTTTAATACCTATTTCACTGGGTTGTTGTGATGATGAGTAATTTGAAAACTGAGACCCTCAAAAGTCTCAGAAGAGAAAGCACACAGCCCTGCAGTCCTCAGCACTTGGCACAGAATGAGCGCTTAGAAATGGGTCCCTCCTGAATCCTTCCCTCTCTCTCTCCCTCCCTCCTTTCTTGAGTTTGGTGAAAAATTCAAAGTGATCTCCTGGGCTACTCTGACTCCCTCCGAGCTCAGCTTGCTGTATCGAGGGATGGCTGTGATGAATGAGTAAAACAGTGCAGGTAAAATCACCTGGGACTTCTCTGCTCCTCTCTTGTGTGCTGATTGCGCACACGCGTGCTAGATTATTTCTGAGGCCTTAGTGGTTCAAGTTATGGGTTTCGTGCTACTCACTTTCCATTTTGCTTTTGTGTGCTTTGTCAGGGAGAGTAGTCTTTAGTCTGGAAATGCTAAAACAATCATGGTTAAAGTGGAAGTCCAAGATGAGAGAGCAATGTAAGAGAGGACACAAATTTAGTTGAATGAGGTGGAAAGATACTGAAAGAGCTCACAGGTGTGTTTTCACAGCCAGTCTGATGTCTTTACGAATGGGATGGAATGTCTCAGAAGACTTCTAATGAACCAAGAGTGGGCAGAGGCAGATTTCAGAAACTGAAGGATGGCCGGTTGTGGTGGTACACGCGTGTAATCCTAGCACTTTGGGAGACTGAGGCAGAAGGATTGCTTCAGGCCAGGAGTTCGAGATCAGACTGGGCAATAGTGAGACCCTCGTCTCTACAAAAAAAAAGAAAAAAAAAATTAAATATTAGCTGTGCTTCGAAGTGCAGGTCTGTATTCCCAGCTACTTGGGAAGCTGAGGCAGGAGGATCCCTTGAGCCCAGGAGTTTGAGGTTGCTGGGAGCTATGATGACGCCACTGCAGTCTAGCCTGGGTGACTCTGTCTCAAACAAATAAACAAAAACTGGGGGTTGATACTCAGTATTCACAGTGGAAACCTGGAATCAAGGACTGGTACGTTTTACTAAACATCTAGAGCATAAAGTAGGGATCACTAGGCAGCAGCATGGATTCACCAAGAATAAGGCATCCCAAATTGGGCTCATTTCTTTTACGATGGGGTTACCAGCTGAGGTTATGGGGCTGTAATACACGTGACTCTATCAGGATTGCAGGAGTTCAAGAAACACTCCCCACAATTTACCCATATGGACCGCGTGTAGTAACAGTCACAACCTACTGAATATCATGCCGAAAGAAAGGTCCACTCTGCTCTGGGTTCCAGTGTTTTGAAGGGATGCTGATGCTGAAGATGTAGGAGGGTCTGGAAATTATAATTCGTAAAATAGTTGAATGGGTCAGGGATGTTTAGCTTGAAGAAAAGAATCCCAGTAGGAAACAAGAGGATTGTTTGACAACTTTTGAATATGGGGAAAAGAAAGGAGTTTCCGTATCTGCAATTTTTGGGAAATGCTACTGGGGCGGGGGTTGCTGTGATAACAATGAAAACCTTGGAAGTCCTGTGAGCCGAAGTTCACAGTGGCCCCAGTTCTGAGGGACTCGCTGTGCACGTGGACAGGAGGGATGTCATTCAGGGGATAAAGGCATCAAGGTTGCTGCTGTGGGGTGAACTCTATTTTTGACTTCACTCCATTGAATATGATCTCTTCTTTCTTCTAACTCTTGATTTATACCACTGTAGTGATAATTTGCCTTGTGTTATGATGATTTTTTAAACTGTCTTCTTGTCTCTATTTACAAGCCATTTGAAGATAGGAACTCTGCTCTAGTCTCTTGTATTCTTACAGCTACTGGGTTGATTGTCAATAAATAATGTCCTTTTATCACCACTTTCCATCGTTTTCAAATAGCTATTAAGTTTATAAAAATTTTTTTCTGAGAAGACAAAGATCAAAGAAATAATGCTTGGATTTTGGAAAATATTTCTCTCCCTACATGTTGATGGGACTAATTCTAGCCTCTTCTGACTTAGTTACAAGAGACAAGTTGTTCTTCATATTGGAGGGCAAAAGTTCTGTATCCTTTTAGTGCCTCAGTCCTCAAGTTGAAGTTTCTGACCAACTCAGTTGAATTTAACAAGTCAATACTTAGGAGTATTATATTTTCACCATAGTAAGTGTGCAAAAAATACAGATTTGTCCCAATTATCAAGTCTTGTTATGAGGAGCTTTTGAAACAGAGTCCACCATGTGATGGGGAAGAGATGTCCATGACTCAGGGAGAACAGCCTCCCTGTACACGTGTAGTGGAGGAGGCAGGATGTGGTACGTTCATTATTCAAGAGTGCACATAGTTTGGATTAGAATCAGATTCTACCACTAACTAGCTACATGATCTTGGGCAAGTTACTTAAACTTGCTGTGCCTCAGTTTCCTCATCTGTACATTGGAAATAGTAGTGTACAGATGAAGTTGTGATGTTTGAATGACTTCTCACACATGAGTACTTAGCACAGTGCCTGGGTGGAAGTACTCTAGAAGTGACTTTTTTCATCATTATTATTCATAAGGCTAATCAGATCGAGAGAGTTTACTCTGGAAGAGAATAGGGACAAGCTAAATATGCTCCTTCACCTCTATGCTTTCCCTTCTGGTTTGACAGTAGAGCCATAGTTTGACTTGGAGAGAAGAAAGAGTACATGAAAAAGGGAAGGAAGAAAGAAAGGAAGGCAGGGAAAGATGACAGCTGATATCATGCTGGTATGCATTTTCACCAGCAAATGAAGTCCATGGAACATTGATGGACAATAATTCCCTAGGAAATAAAATTCCAGAGTTAGTACAAAGAGCCAGTGAGTCATTATTATAAATTTCACATCCGAAGCATTCAGCCCAGGACAGAACCAACCTGCATGGCCCAGATAATCAGTAGTTTGATCTGGCGGTACAATTAAGTCAATGGATGGCTACTAAGCTACTCTCCATTGATTGACTGTTGTTGATTTAAAGGCTAAAGGCCTTCTGTCTTTCTAGGCTGCATTTTAGTTAATGACATTTAATGATATTTGCATACTAATAACCTCAACTTGCTGACCTCTCCAGATGCATTTCTTTTGGCTTCTATGTTATAACTTTCTTTGCTACCCAAATATTTGACAATAAACTTTGTCTGTTAGTAAATAATTTGTATAACAGAAACCATATTATAAGTGTGCAGAGGAATCTCGTGAGGGATGAAGAGTCTATATGGCATATTATAAGTTTTCAGTAAATATAGGTTGAATGAATAAATGAATATGAAGCATTTCAGGCAGTTTATATGAAACCGCTCTATTTAATATGACCAGGTATACAGTGTATGATGGCTCTGAATGGCAAAGAAGCCAGAGGCACCTTGAACTGTATTCAAAGGAATGTGTTGACTCTGAAGAGAAAAGGTGGAAAAAAATTAAGAGGGTCTTGGGCATTTGCCCTGATTAATGTAAGGAAAGTTGTAATCTCCACAAATAGAAAGTTATTTTTTCTGTTCTTTTAGTAAAGCGGTGTGTGCGTGTGCGTGTGCGTGTGTGTTTGTTTTAGGTTTATATATACAAAAAGCAATTAAATCAGAGTTTTCTTACATAAAACCTCCTTATTTTCATCACTGTGCAAATTCTTTCAAATTGTTGTCATTCAGAGTTTTGATAAATTTATTCTTTTCTTTCCTCTTTCTTGTTCCTGATCTGCTTATTGCAACAGAAACTCTCTCTCTAGACAGTAACTGGTTCATTGTATGATATAAAATAAAATACATCATGGTTATTGACACATACGGGTGCTTTTCCGTAGGAGACATACAATTATGTATTCTACAGGACTTATAGAAATCCCAGTCTCTACCTGCTTAGAATTTTACGTTTGAGCATATTGAGAGGTAGGCATTTTCTCAAGCAAAATGATTGCTTGTTAGAACTCAAAATACAGACATGAGGCCATGGCAGATCTTCCGTATGCATAAATTGCATATGCAATCTGCTTTAAATAACAGTTAGGGCAATTCAAAATGTACAACTTTGTTAGATGAATGCAAATATAAGACTCTATTTCCTGAAAATAATGTATTCCATTTGGTTGGCTCCATCTCCTCAATCTGGTTATTATGGTATCAGTGTATCTCTTCTCTTGTAAAATTACTTATTTATGTAGGTATGTATTAATATTTCTGTTCCAGTGCCATGCATCCTCTGACTTCCCTTCTCCCTGAGAGTAAAACTCAAGGACCCATTGCTTCTTTAACGTCATCCCCTGTGACATTCCACTGGTCCACTCTCCTTCAGACCAAGCCACTCACAGTTTGGTGAGGGTCAGAATAATGGGGGAGGGGAGGTAGTTGTTAAAACACAGACTGGACCCGACCCCCTAGCCCTAGGTTGTGACAAGTAGGTCTAAGAATTCGCATTTCTGACGATGGTCCTGGTGCTGCGTTGCTTCTGCTGTTGGGCAGAGGATTCTATCAAGGCTCCAACTCACTCACCTCCTTTCTGTTCCCAGAATACCACAGGCTTGTTCCCACCTCAGGGCCTTTGCACTTGCTGTTTCCTCTGATATTTTCAGGTGTTTTCTTAAATGTTTGCTCATGAGGGCTTCTTTGGTCACCAGATTTAAAATTGCAACTCCCCCTTATCTGACAATATTTTCTGTCCTCTTTCCCTGCTTTATTTTTTTCCCATTTATTTTTCACCCATTTAATGTGTTATATAATTTGTTTATTTATAGTGGGTTTTTTTTCATCTGTCTCCCTACTAGAATGTAAGTTCCTAAAGTACAGAGATTGTCTGTATTTGGCTGGTTGGTTTCCTGTTATAGCCTTAACACCTTGAACAGTTCCTGGTACACAGTAAGCCCCCACAAGTGCTTGTTGAATGAATGAATTACTGAGATTAAGAGCTTATCACAGGGTTCCAAGAGAATTATTGAAACCACAAAAAATGGTTCAGTCAATGATGGCTATAATTAATGAATGCTGAAGGCTCTCAGCTCCGAGTTCAGAGAATATGTTTACTTTTTGCAAGTTTTTTTTTTCCTGAAAGACATGAGATGATTAACCCCCATAAAGAAACTTATCAGACCAGATGACACTAAACCACTTGATGGAGGCCTGGCCCCGTACTGGGTACAAAAGAGTCAAGGTCCCTGCTAGTGAAAAGCTAACTCTGCCCTGGCCAGGAACTTTCTGTTTTCTTTTTCTTTAGATTAAAGGCTAATACTTTTATAAATATTCATTTTTTTTCCAGAAGAGATCTGAGCTGACTTATAGTAAATATAAATACATATAATAAACAGAAGGTACATGAATGATTATACAAAAATCTAATAATATAATAGATAAATGGTAATAGCTAGTAATAGAAACTGCCATTGCATATTAAATATCAATTGATTAGACTTCATTGTAGCATTACATCAGAACCTTAAAACCAGCTACATCCTGGATCTATGCTTTAATTTTTTTATAAAATAGAACAAAATATATTTATTTTACAACGATATATCTCTGCATTATTTCTCATTATTTCTGTTGTGAAACTGAAGATAAGCATCTTGTTCTTGAAGTTTAGATTCACAATCTTCTCGGTAATGTCCTTCTGCTAAGTGCATAATCTTACTCACATCCCCTCTGCCTTTTAAAATAAAGCCTTAATTGAAAGCACAAATAAGAGAGAGATGCTAAGCCTCAAATAATGTAATCGTCTTCCATTGTGATATTAGTTCTTAGTCTTAAGTATTTTTTTTCACTCTTGAAGCTTAAGCCTAATACAAATTTTTATCCATGGTTTATATACTTACAAAATTTTCAATATACATATTGACACGATTGAAATTTTTGGAAAGCAGAAAGAACTGTTAATTATTCCATCGTCATTTGCAGTAATCTCTCTCAGACCCTTTTCTGGAATTGATAGAGATATTTTTCAAGCCTTGCAAGTAATAATTATAGTATTGAAAAAATGACAGCTTGTGTGTGCTAACTGTGAGCTGTGTACTTTTATTGGAAACATGCAAAATAGGGCTCATGGAGGGCTGCATAATAATAGCCTCTAATTATGTCATATTTCCCTGAAATTGTATCATATTTACATATACTGGCACTGAGTGTGACACCATAGAGGGTCCTCTGGTGACACACTTGTGGGATCTGACCCCATGATGGCTCAGCTAAGGCAGGAGTGAACACAGGAAGCTGTGCTAGCTAGAGGAGTCCTGAGCACTCCGCACTTAAGCATTTCCCCAAAGAAATATGTTAAGAGGCAATTTGAAGCATGTTGGAATTCGTTTGGAATCCAGATTTCTGCTTTTACAGCTACTTACTGTGTACTTAAGGAGTTCTCATACAATGGAAAGCAATTTGTGGGTTACTGAATTTGTTTTTGCCTTACTGCCCTGTAGCAGTAAGCTGTCAGAATACAACAGAATTGGAACGTGATGCTTGTTTCATGTGATTTTACAAAGAGTATGACCGATTTAACTTTGACAAAGAGACGTAACAGTCAGTGCATTTGCTTAAACATTAGCACTGTTATCAGTGTGGATTCTGACATTCAGGAAGCCACTGGTGCTTTCCTTTGCTGCAGTGTGATTTAAACACGCATTCCTGGGGAAGTGCAGTGTTCGTGGGAGGCAGGTCCTAGTCAGGAGTAGAGGAATTTCTCTAGAACTAACACAGCACTTACCATATCACAGACATACGCAGGTATACCACACACACACACACACACACACACACACACACACACACACCCTACTTACAGCTGCTTTGCTCTCACTGGTACAATATTTTTAATGTTTAAGAACACGGATGAGTGCAAAAGCAATCTTTGGCTTAACAGTGCTAATATATGACAACCACAGTCACTGGTACTAGTTTTGATGTGTCTTTTTTTTTTTCCCCTAGAAAGTGGGAAAATATAGAAAAGTGATTGTCTAAGAGTAAAAGAATTTTCTGTTACTGATATGAAAGTCAACCTAGATCTTCTAACTGTGCGATTCCGCTCTGTCATCCCCGCCTCCTCCATCACACCGGAGGCCTGCTTGGGTCAGTGGCACCTAAACAGAGGCTTCCCCACTCCTAATGTTAAGTCCACGCAGTTCCAGACTTTGAGAATAGAATTTGACCCTAGCGGAGCGTAAGACCACCATGTCAGGAACCCTTACATCCCCTACCGAATGCGGGATGCAGGCTGTATCCAGAACACATCATCCTGCCCGGGACCATGGGGAGTCATAAAAGGAAATACAATGCTTCAGACTTCAAAATTAAGCCATAGAAATTGGGCTATTATGAATGAAGATATTTAATTATAAAATGTAAATTATATTGCTGACTCCAAAACTAACATTTCTTAACTTCTCCACTGAATGCTTTTCATTTCAAAGTCGTCTCTTTGAGCAGATAATATAAATTTATCTAGTAACGAGGCCATATTTCAAGGTAGCTTTGGAACTTATGTTACATTTTTGAGTGTTTTCAAAGGAGGATAATGTATGCAATTTGCCAGAATTTTGGAAATAACCAAAAAGCATTTGTAGCCATGTCTAGTGAATAAGATCTACAATCAGAAAGGTCAACATCAGGTTTGAATAGAACAAAAACTGTGTTTAGAGTCAAAGAATTGCTGTAATAAAGAAGATAACCATTAGTCTTAGCTAATGTATCTGCATCACATAGAATTCCTCAAGTATTTGGGGTGGTTTTAACATTTTAGTATATTAAAATTGATTTGGGCCATGTGGTATAATATGCAGCATACACAGAAATCGGGATTTGCTACTTCAACAAAACCAGATACCAAAAAAGAAATCTTGGTGTTCGATGATAATTTTGATACATGTGCTTTCTGGATCCTAGGGATGTTGGAGTTTTCCAGTAAAGACATTGAACATTTTGTACCTAGGTTATATTAAAAGAAATATTTAACATTTCAAAAAAGTGGGTTTTAACCTATTTTTGAAGATTAAAGAAAATGACTCATCTTAATTTTTTCCATTTGTCACCAAAAATGCATAGCACAATTTTTCCAGGAACTTTTCTGACACAGTTGCTTTCAGAATACATGAAATTAGTTTTAATTCTACCATTTAGGCATCATTTGATTTTGGTCTTAGTTTCCTTGTCTGTAAGAAGAGGAGACTGGACTGAAGGATGTTGATATCCTTTTCAGCCCTATTATCTTTCGTTGTTTGTTCTTTCCTTTACTGTAAGTCCTTAGCCACCATTTGTGTCTTAATTAAATGAACTAAATCTTTGACATTTTCAACATTTTTATGAATGAATCCCAGAGACTGATCAGGTCGTCCTTCCGTGTAACAACATAAACATCTTCCACAGCCTTTTAAAAAAGTTTGTTGGCATTAAGATTGTGACTCTCAACGTTCTTTCATTTGCAGAAGCTTACTGAGCATGTCAAGCGGATATGTTGGAGATTTATCACACAGAACTCCACGTTAATTTTTTGCTTTAAGTGATCACCCATTTTTGTTCTGACATAAAGCAATATTCACTGCAGCTGCTAGCATATGACAGTTGACTGGCTGAACTTGGAAATAATGCTGCTGCTCATTGAAACATGTTGCCGTATATTCTTGCTACAATGTGATTGCTCTTCGCCTTCACAAGTTACTCAAGAAGAAAATTAGTCTCATTTCTTTACAGAGGCACTTTGCATAAACATGCAGTCATCATTTATCTACAAATCATATAAAGTTAAATGTAATCAATTACAGCTGTACATGAGTATTCAGGGTGCTACTACAGGGGTGTCCTTGCTGCCGATGGCTGAGAGGGGCTGATGGCATCATATCAGGGACCCTCATTCATTTGCAGCTGGGATTCCTTGATCTAAGAATGCATTGACATGTTTTTGTGGGTATAAATACTCGCAGATGTCCTCATTCTCTCCGAGTGGTTTGGATGGCATTTGAGACTGGTTAGAACCCCTCCTTACACTATTTGATTAAGAGACAGAATTATGTCACATATAAGCCAACACCAGTGGAATCCAAAATTCACTGATACATTTGGCATCAATTCTGGTACTTCAGCTTTCTGCTGGTGTTTGTGTCATGGAAGTAGATTCCATTTAAGGGTCATAGATGTTTGTGGGTGTATCTTTAGGGAAGTGGTGTTTGAATATACTCCAAGGAACTTTGTCCAGTTAGAAGAAATTAGTCACCAAGGTTGGAAATTTTTTTGTCCTCAGAAATTTTAAGGAATTTTATTTTTCTATTTACTCATTGGGGGCTTTTGGGAAACTCATTTTTTGGTGGGGAGGTAAATAAAATAAGTAAATGATAGCCTCCTTTCCAATCTTAGTATTGTTTCTACCAAGAGAGTGACTTCTTCAACTTGGTTAATACTAAACTTTAAAAAAAAAAATTACCAAATAGCCCAGCATTGCAAGATCAGTGTGTTTTTCATTTGACTGAATGAAATCTTAAGTAAATTATTGATTTAGACAGTGTTTGGCGCTATGATTTGTTGTTTAGTTTAGGAGGAATTGTATGCACCACTGCACAGGCACAGCCTGCCTTGTGCGTACTTTGAGCAGCCTTGCTGGGTGACAGACTGGGGTAACAGAGCTATAATTTATAGTCACTAATATGAAGATGTTATATCAATTACCTAAGGAAAAATACCCTACTGGATTTATATCCTTTAGTTATTAAAAAGTGGCAGCTATCTTAAATTAGTTATAGAAACTAAAGAATTTAGCGACAGAAATTAATCACTGTCGTGATCCGTACACAGACTCTGAGTTGCAGCGCTCTGCAAAACATTTGTTTGGAAAAGGAAAATTGCTATTATGGTCACCTTAATAGAAACAGACAATCAAACAAATCTTAATTTAAAAGATTGCACGTGGTCATAAATCATAATGGCACTGAGATTTAAGGCACAAAAAGCAACTTCATAAAGAAATGAGGCATGCCAGAGGGAGCCAGCAACCAAGGCTGGTGCCGTCCTATCCGTCCATCCTATTAGTGATATTGCAAATGTTTTGATATTTCAGCCCCAAGCAGGACTGTTCATTTTGCAGTAAAATGCAGCAATCGATCTCTTTCCTTGCCATTGCCTTTCTGGTCTCCTCCAACCCATTCTCCACGTGTCAAGTAGAAGGATAGCCTGATAATGGAAACAGAGTCATGACATCCCCCCAGTCAAAACCCGTCAGTGCCTCCCCCTGCAGTTAGGATTAAATCCAACTCCTTCAAGTGATTGCCTTCACCTCCTGCATCCCCCCTCTAGCACCCTGAGCTCTAGCATGCTGGCATGCCTCGGTTCCTTCCCTCCTCTTGGGGGGACTCTGAGAGAAGGCCATATTAATATTTAATTTGCATTGGGTTGTAACCCATTATTTCTAATACTTCTAGTTTCACTTGAGTTGAGTCACACAGCAAAAACCAAAACCAAAACTAATAACAACAATGAAACCTTCTTAAGAGAGGAATGAGATAGGGGCTAAGCCAATAGAATTAGAATCACTTGGTCATTGCGGTACGCAATGTGTATTGATAATTGTCGGGCTAGCAAATGTTGTGTTCTCTTTACATATGGTGCAATGTAAGTACACCTTGTGTGTGAGCACAAATGTTTGCATGAGTGATGCATGAGTGATCCATCACTGTGAGTGATAGATGCCCCATTATGGCATGTTACATGGTAGTTGCAACATCCTCTTGGAAGGCAAAAGACATCATCAACATAAGCTAAATTCTCCTCATTACTGAATTGCTTCACCATCTGTCTGCCTAGCTTTCTCGGGCTTCTTTAAATAGGCATCAGACTGGCCAGTGTCACCAAGCATCCAACCCTTACAGATGGGGCCTAGCTGTGGGGCCAACTCAAGTGCAGCTGTGTTTAGTGCAGGCCAAGAGACACATTGTTTTGGCTGCAGCTCCTATTTGGTTTTGACAATGATCTGATAGCATTAATATATCGAAAGAAGAGGCTGTTGTTCTCATTGGTGATTTTATATACACACATACACACACATATATATATGTGTGTATGTATAAAATTTTTTAAGCACTACCAACTCTCAAAATAAACAACTTTCTCAAGGTCTGGGTTTCCAAGGCAGGAGTAATGGGAGCATTATCTGTAGTCAATGAAGGGGAGTCAGCATTTGGCAGTATGCTTTCAAAATGGAGTAATCAGTGTATTCTGTATGGATTATTTCCAAGACTTTAGTACAATCTTTCTTTAAGACCAAAGCACAAATGGAGTTGGGAAAAAGCAAACAGAAATGCAATTTCATTTTTTGAAAATATTATACACAATATGTGTATTCTCAAAGCACCATTCTTCCTGAATGAAGTATAATCTCATGAAAATTCTATTTCTACACTCTCTCCTATGAATGCATCCTGTAAAATAGAGTTCAACATTGCAGAAAAATAAATAGGACTGTCTAATCTTTCTGCATGGCTCAATTACAAATAACACAATTCAGCTTTTCAGATAAACATACAGAATTAGAAAAAGGAACTAGATGTGTAGCCACATAGACTAATGGATCATTTTTCATATCCTAGGCCAGAAAGTAATGACTCAGATGTAGCTTAGCTTTGCTTTGTGACAAATGTGCATGTTGATGAAAATGGTGCCTCATTTAAATGACAGCTCTCCCTTCCACCACCATCTGCCTAGCAGTGATGGACAGTTAAGGTATACATTTGGACGTCTCTTAACAACAGCTTATATGAAAGCACACCAGAACTAAAACTGCCACAACAACCCAAAAGCTTATAGGATCTATTTGAATATTTTTGACTGTCTTGGAAAATGATGTGATATTTGGTGATGTAGTAACTTTTTAAAAGCATAGCATGAAAGGAATTAGCAAATTCAGTAAACCAACCCCAGCCAGAGCATTGGTTTTGGCTTGCTAGATTGAGCTGCCATTTTAGACACCTGACAAGCTGCCTGCTACAGCTTCTCATGTTTTAAGGCATCTTGCAGGATTGCCAATAGGAACACACATGAAGACGGGAGTTCATTTTTATAATACTGAAAGCACAGATGCTGAATTTAAGTGAATGTTTTTTACTCTTTACAAGGTCACGTGAATGTAGGTAAGTGAAACAGTGTAGGCAAGCTTGTCAATATCTAGAATGATCTGAAAATGTTTGGCTTTGTCTAAACTTCTATATTTGATTTGCTTAAACTTCTACATTAATCTACATCCTTTATAATTTCTATAGTTTTCTCTTGACCTCTTCTCAACAGAATTTGTGGGACAAATTTTTTTTCAAATGGGTACCAATACATTTCTCTTTCTATTTGGGGAAGAGAGGGAGATGAGTTAACAAATAAATTACTTTGAATTTAAATAAAGTACAAAAATAACGTCCTGCCTGCAGGAAAAATGTAAAATACGTTTAAAACCCCTTTAGCATTTCATTCTATTTATAAATAATTTCTTAACAATTCTCTAAACAAAATCCTTTAGAACTTTCATTTTGTAACTTTGAAGTAAACTTCATTTAAAAAACTAAATTTGACTGAAGCTTTTTACTTAATTTCAGCCTTAATATCTCCCATTTCCACAAACCTCTGAGTTATATATGTTCCCTACAGGGCCTAAGCATATTATTGAATGTTATGCTAACTATTACATTACCTTTTTAAAATATTGTGAACTTGCTTGTTAGAAATGGGTGATAGGAGAGAGACTGTCACTTATTTTGTCTCTTTTTTTTTTCTTTTTTTTATTATTTTTTATTTTTTTACATATCATGTCTTTACTCCCTTTTAAGTGTACAATTCAATGATTATTAGTAAATTGACCAAGTTGTACAGCTATTCACATACCACAATTTTAGGGGATTTCCTTCCCCTTTTTGAGACCCCTAATT
>CAUYRT010026137.1:0-90271 GCA_963574885.1 Lepilemur ruficaudatus | reverse complement strand
CCTTTTTTTTTTTTTTTTTTTTTGAGACAGCGTCTCACTCTGTTGCCCGGGCTACAGTGCAGTGGCATCATCATAGCTCACTGCAACCTCAGACTCCTGGGCTCAAGCGATCTTCCTGCCTCAGCCTCCCAAGTCACTGGGACTACAGGCACGCGCCACCATGCCCAGCTAATTTTTCTATTTTTTGTAGAGATGTGGACTTGCTCTCGCTCAGGCTGGTCTCGAACTCCTGGCTTCAAGCAGTCCTCCCACTTCGGCCTCCCAGAGTGCTAGGGTTACAGGCATGATCCACCGTGCCCAGCCCAGAATTTATAATTGAAATCAGTGAGACAGCTAGTCTGATATAAGCCACCATTCTAAAAACTAAAACTCCTAAAGAGTTTTAAGCATGCTTGTTGCTTTTTAAATGTACATTTCTTTGTGTATCAATGAGATTTAGTACTTTTTGTATCCTTATTGGCCATTGTATTTCTTCTTTTACGAACTGGCTATTTCATATATTTAGTCCAGATATCTGTTAGGACTTAAATATTAGTAATAGTAATTTCTTTTCTGGCATACATATCGCAGAGGTTTTTTCCTGGCTTGTCATGTGCATTTTGACTTTGCTTATTGTATTTTTTTCATAGGCAAGATTTACAGTTTTGTGTAGACAAATCTGTCAATATTTTTCTATGTGGCTTTGCTTTTGCTGAAATGCTTGGGAAAGATCTATAAGACTATAAAAATATACTCCCATAATTTCTTGTTTGGTTTGGTTCATATTGTTTGTGTTATTTTGTTATGGCTGATTTTTTTTAACTTTAAAATTTTCGCTCTAAGTTAATATCTGAAATTTTTTGTGAATGTGGCCTCTCTTTTTAAAATAGATCAACATCAGCTATTTAAATGTTTAACATCATTTGTTGAATAATCTTTCCTTTATCCACAGTTAAAAGTGCAGCTCTCTCTCACTCATCTGACTAGATGTGTGGGTCTATTTCTGGTCTCTATTCTTTCTCTTCCCTTAATCTGTTTGTTTATCCTTCTGCTAGTTTCACAGTGTTTTATTACAGCAATTTTATGGTGTATATTTTATTTGTATCTGGCAAAATGTGGGCCTTGCTTTGTTCTTTTTTGTTTCTTTTTCCAAAAATTTCTCCGTGGTTTGCATGCATTTAATCCTGAAAGTGACATTCACAATCAATCTCTTAGGTTATAAAAACTGTTTGCACTATGTTCACACTGCATTACACATAGGGTTGTCTGGAGAACAGATGCCATGACACACTTGTATTTTATGGTTGGGCTACAGTCCGGTGATTTGGGCCTTGTAGGAGAGTAGAGGGGACGGGTTGGGCGCAAAGTGGGTGAAGGGGGGATTCCCCTTCTTGGTTCGCGCAGCAAAGCCTCTCTAATGGGATCCGCCACTGCTCTAGGGCACTTGCCCGCCTCCTTCGCCCGCGGTGGCCGCAGACTCCGCGGGCACCGGGCGTTGAAGTCGGAGAGAGGCAGGATTCTGGCCAGACTCTGCCTCCGCAGCGGCCTCCGGTTCCCCTGAGGTCCAGGCGGCGGGCCGTCGGCTCCCTCTAGGGCTGCTCTGACTGAGCAGGGGGCGCTGGGGGATACACGGAGCATATGCCTGGGTCCGCGTGGGGCTGTCCTAGGGGGCGGGGAGCTCCCGGGGACGTCCAGCGCCTCTGCGCAGCCTGCCCCAGGCCGGAGGGTCAAGTCGGTGGGGCTGTGGCAGTGTGAGGGTTGTGGGTTCCAAGCACCGTCTCAGGGCAAGGGGTGGAGGCGCAGATGAACGAGGTCAGCCGGCCCCAGGCTGTACACCGAGGGCCTTCGCACCGGGCGCGGTCTAGGCAGCCTGAGCCCATCCAGGGCCCACTGCACCCAGCGCTCAGGTCGCAGACGCCCGCTGGCCAGCTCATCTAGACTCGAGCGCCCTCCTTAGGAACATATGCTCTCTGCCTCCCATCCTCCGATACACACACACACACACACACACACACACACGTGCACACACACACCACTACCTTAAGGCTCAGATGATGTTCAAACTACGCGCTATAAATGTCAATTTCCTCCTACACCCCTTCTTAAAATTGTGTGCTCTTTAAAGGAAATAAAATTTCAGTTTAAATATTTTGGAAATTGGTTTCAGACTGTGTGTAATGGAACCTTAGAACAAGGATTTTGATGTGCTAAAATCAATAGCAAATATTTCCATAAACGGTGAGGAAAAAAGAACTACCTCAGTTAAAACCAGAACTGTCACCATTGGGAGGGTAAATGAGGAGCTCTTCCGCGTGGGGGGGGTCCATTAGAGAAAGGAGGGAAGGGGGTTCTGAACCGAGACGGGGTATGTGGATGCTGAGACAGCTCTCTCCCCACCAGCCCTCCTCCCCACTCAGGTCCCCTCTGGAAAACGGGTATCAGGGGTCTCCCAGCATAGCCCTATGAGGAAGCGGGGGCAGCAGACTCGTCCGACACCCAGCCCCGGGGAGGAAAAACACCAGCACGCTCCCCGTGAACGCTGGGGCGCATGCGGCGGGTCCAAGGGCACCTCTGAGGTGGCCTGGGAGGGCTTGGAGCACCTCTCGGTGTTCTTTGCAGACTACGGGGCCCCTAAGCCTCTTGGCGTCTGCTTTGGGGCTTTAGCAGGCAACAGGAAAAGTCCCTTTCCACATCTTTCAAACAAGATTCAGCAGCATAAGCCTTTTATTTATAATTATGAAGATAAATCGCAGAAGACAAAGTTGCTTCCAAGAAGTCGAACTAGACAGCGGGAGGGAGGGTAACGGGAACTGGATTTCACATAAGCCTCTCAGTGCTGTTTTGTTTTTAAAGGATGCTCTTGGATCAGATCACAAATAAAAACTACAAAACAAACCCAAAATTCCCTTCCCCTGACGCGAGTTCCTGCTCCCCAAGCCCAGCACGTGGTGACTCGTCCCTGCCCCTTGCTGGGATGCGAAGTCTCAGGCCCCACACTTGGGCAGGGGCTGCACAGCGGTGGCTCTTCACACTGGCTGAAGTGAAAGCGTAGGCTTCTGGACCCTGGAGAAAAGTTGTGAAGTTTTTGCTACCAAAATGAGGATTCCAAGAAGCTTTTAGATGATCAGGGAAAGGCCGAGGCTCTGGTGCGGACCACAGGCGCTGTGAAGACAGCAGAGGGCACGCCACAGTGTCCGCACTCTGCGGCCCGGTTGGGGCCCAGCACTGGGCCTCTGTTCCTTTTGTGTCAAACGGGGAGGGGCAGTCCCAGGCGCTGGAAGTCACCCTGCACCCTGGCTGCTGCCTCTTGGTCTCTGTCTCCCCCACAGGCGTCCTTCCCAGCCTCTGGGGAAGGCCGCGCAACTTCCTGGGCCAGGCCTGCGGTGAAGGCTGCTCCTGTCCCTCCAGGGTGGCTCTGGCCTCCCTGATCTCCAGACTGCCCAGGCCTCCTGGAAAGTCCCCACCCAGACAGGATGTTGGTCAGCTCTACTGGCTGCAAGGAATTGCAGTTTATCTGAGGAAACAGGAAGGCAGGATACAGCCAGGCCCCAGGGTTCAGGGGTCTGGATGGAAGGTGGCCCTTGGGGACCAGACAGTTCTTGTGGGACTCAGGCTGGCTTGGGGGACCCAGACAAAGCTAAGCAATTGTGCCTGCAGGGGGCCAGGGGCTTTGCACAGGCATGAGTCTAGGCATGGAGGGGGCAGATCTTAAGACCCCTAAGCAGCCCCTGGGGGACCCAGAGGATGCTGCCTCCAGCCTTCACCCCAATCATGGCTCTGAACACCCCTATCTCATTCTTCTGTGAACTAGAAACTCATAACCTTTTCTGTGCCAGGGACCCCTTTGGAGTCCTGTGTAGCCTATAGAGCCCTTTACAGGAGTACTTTTAATGCATAAGATAAAACACATAGGATTACAAAGGAAAACAATGGCATTGAAATATTGATACCAAAATATTAAACAATAAGTTTGTGATTGGATAAACGATATGCTTCTTAATTAATAAATCAACCACAGAATCTGGTGGCAGGTCAGAGCAGGACTGTGATTTTGAAGTGGTAATGAACAAAACCAATATTGCAAATTATCTGCAACAACTCTACTGTCATATAGAAGTAACGGTGATTCCCATTGGTCACAAAGTCACAGGTAATACTAATACTTCTGTGGGGGTTTTGCTCATGTTCATAATGGAGAGAAAAGCTAGATTTCAGCTAGAGGTTAATGGGAACAACAATATGACTTTTTTCTCACCTGAGTTCATGGATGCCCTGAATTCTACCCAGGGACCCCAGGTCTCCCCTGCCCCTCCATCTCATAGCTTCTGCTCCTGTGCCCTCTGCCTGCATCACCAGGTGCCTGGATCCCCCATTGCCACCCCTTTCTCCTACTTTTCAGGGACTCAGACTGGCCTGCGAGAGGTCTGAATCCACACTGTGGCCCCAAGCAGCTATAGGTAGTGGAAGGTGGGAGAATTTGCTCCCAGGCCCAGCTGCAAAGCAGCAGCAACAACCAGTGCAGAGTGGAGCCAGGAGCCAGAGGACTGGGAGCAAGTCCGGATGGGAGGTGCGGAAGCACCTGTGGGTCCGTACAGGAATGTGGACAGCCGGCACTGGTGTGAAGATGTGGGCTGGAGTGCTTATGACTTTGTCTTAGGCAGCTTTTATAAAAATCCCAGTGCCTGGGCCACACCTCAGGCCAACTAAATCAGAGTCTGGGGGTGGGCTCCAGGTGCCATAATTTTTTAAATTGCCAAGTAATCCCCTGG
The DNA here is from genome assembly GCA_963574885.1 of Lepilemur ruficaudatus. Taxonomy (NCBI): domain Eukaryota; kingdom Metazoa; phylum Chordata; class Mammalia; order Primates; family Lepilemuridae; genus Lepilemur; species Lepilemur ruficaudatus. The sequence goes on along the minus strand of CAUYRT010026137.1, from coordinate 85,523 downwards.
GGGACCGTGCTGTACAAACATCAAAGCCCCAAGGAAGACTAGGACGGCGCCTCCCCCTGCAAGCCTAAAGCCCAGACTGGATGAGGCATGGGCAGGGTACTCTGCATGCTTTCTTATGGAGCCACTCGGAGCCCTTGAGGGAGGTTTTATTATAGTATCTCCATTCTGTGGGCAAGGAAACTGAGGCTCAGAGATGTGCGGTTCCTTACCACTTCCCAGCTCCCTATAGCCAATGGTGGCAAGGCTGGAATGCCAGACAAGGTGGACCTGGCCAGGCTGGGCCTGATAGGAGGTGGGACTTGCACACTTTATGGCTTTGGGATTTCACCTGCAAAGCTGACACATCTACCGTTGCAAATCCAAAGGCAGGATTTCCATTCAGATCTCTTCCAGTGCCACAGCAACGCAGATGTAAATGAAGGCTTGTGGGGCGGTCACAGAGCAAACCCTGAGACACATTTCTGTGCCAGATGGTTCTTCACTAGGAGTGATTCTGGTGTTTCTTGTAGATTTCCATCCTGCTTCACTTGTCTTTTATACCACTCCTCTCTGCAAGGACAGAAATGGCTCTGGGCTGTCATAAGTCAAATTGGATAACTTCCTCCCCTCCCCTCTCCCTCAGACAGATGTCCCACTTTGTAGGGAATGATTTGGACACTTGGTTATGATCAGCTAAAATGTTTCGAGGAAGAAAACTGCTGTTCCAGCATGTTACAAAAAGATCAAGAAAGTGCCCTAGGCACTTTATACCACTTTATAATCCCTAGGCCTGTATACCTCTCTGCCGACCCCTATTACGGTGCTCCGTGCACAAATAAGGAAATGTCAAAGGCTCTAAGGAATGAACTTTTTAAAATCCAGCAGCAAGCTATTGCTTTCTGCTGGGTGTGCCCAAGGTATGTGAAATACAGGCCCATCCACTTGCTGGGTTTTCTTCACACCCACATGCCTCTCATGGGTGTGTAGTCAATTTTCAAGTTAAAAGTTTGTTCTTTTGGCCTTACTTCGGTATTCCCTGGCCTTTTCCTTTCCTCTCTCTCATCTGATGTCCTCAAAGAAGACTCCAGCTAAGGGAGGAACAGGCTGCTTTCCAGAATATGTCCGTGTCACCCCTCTCGATTATATACATCGAGCTCGCCCAGGGCAGTGGCTGTGTCTGAGGCCAGCCTGGGCTGTGGCACACTGCTGTAGGAGTTTAACAAGGACATGGCACTCAGATGGGTATGACGCTGGAGCCTCTCAGACTGGACTCACTGAGACCACACATGGGCCAGGCAGGACCAGCATAGCCCTGGGTACCCAGGGTCAGTATCCCAAGCCAGGAATGCATGCACCAACAGTGGGAAACTAGGAGGTGACACAGGTGCTCCTGTAGGGACAGAAAACAGCCTCACAGGCTGTATAGACTCTCTGTCCCAGTATCTGCCCCCTCGGGCCATGGCTGTCTCCCTTCCTGCTCCTTCTGGCTAGTGCAGGCTACACAGGAAGGAATTCAGTGGGAGCACCCCCCCCCCCAGTGCAAGTGAGAGTGGGGAGGAGCCACAGAGAGGAGGGCTGGGCCACAGGGACCAAAAGGAGTTAGGAGCATTAGCAGGACCACTGGTCACGTGGCTGGCTCCCGGTGGGAATGGGGGCAGAGGGATGGCATCTCCAGGCTCAGGGCAGGAAAAAGGGCAGAGCTGCATGTGCTATTCTGTGGAGTAAGGCAGCAGAAAAGTAGGGGTTTTCTGAGTTTCTGCATTTCTAATCCCTCCCCCCAGGCCACAGTCAGAGGGTCCCATCAAGCCAGGGTTTGCCAGGCGAGGGAGGCCCCAGGTGAGCTGCTGGCCTGGTGCCTGCAGGACTATGCTTGTCAAGACATTTAATATTCTCCTGGTACCAGCTCCTAAGAGTCTCCCAGCAGTGTCTGGGTAAGCTGATAGCCTCTGCCAGCCCCAGGATGAGGAAACTGATCCCCAGAGGTGGACGAGGTGGGCGTGGCAGGGGACTGGCCTTGCAGTGCTGCCTGCTGGGCTGGGCTGGGCTGGGCTGGGCCAGAGGTTGGGGATGGGGGGACCTGCCTCCCTAGATGCTGGGTGCTGTGGCCAGAAATACAGAAACACAGGAGCCAGGAGCCTCCTGCCCTCCTGGCTCTTCTATCAGCTTTTTTTGAAAGAGCTTTCAGAACTTTTCTACAAAGGACAGGAATTCTGGGCCCGTAAGGCCTTTAAGTAAATCAACATCAGTGGTGCGGGGCAGCCAGGGGCAGTGTCCACGACGGCTGGTTGATTCCAGTCTCCCAAAAGGCAGCTATGTGTCTGCTGTGGGCCCTTCACTGAACTGCTGGTAACAGCGAGCTGCCTGCCCCCACCAGCCCTGCCCCCACCAGCCCCACCCCCACCTGGCCCTGCTACTCCCCTGAGGATGAGGGACAGAAAAGCTTTTCCCACCTCTAGCCTGGCCAGAGAGGTGTGAAGAGCAGGCAGAGCCAGGGCAGCCTCTGGGTGAGGACTGCAGATACCCTGGCACTCTTGTCCCCTTGGGTCTCCCTGGCATGGCGGGAGGGGGATGAGTATGATCGCCTGTAGACTCCTAGGCCAGGCTGAGCAGAAGGGTGGCTTGGGCCAATCTAGGGGCACCACAGAGGCTGGCCAGGCAGAGAGCCACCACTGCTGCCCACACAAGAGCACCCATAAGCGACCTGGGAGGGCTGACCTGCAGGCCATGGCGCAGGGGACGTCCACATGCTCTACTGGCTACAGCAGGTGGGGGTAGGGCTTGATGGAGGGAAAGGCATGTGTTTGGAGACAACTGCTGTGTGCTGCATCCCCCTTCCACTGCTCTGCTCTCTGTTGCAGGGAACCGCATCTCTCCAGCCCCCTTAGCAGGCTTCCAGGTGGGCTTGACCATGGTGAGCCACCTGCAGAAGGCAGAAGGCCAGAGAGGGGGCAGTGTGGGCCCACAAACTGCTCTGCTCACCACACCCCTTTCCAGCAACCACAACCCCTTCGGAGTGCTCCCTCTCTGTGGCACCCGCTGGACAGCCCCAGCCCCCATCACAGCCATGCCTTCGTCCTGTGGCCCTTCTAGCCTCAGGTGTGGCAATGGGTCCTACTGTCACTAATCTCTGGGTTGCCTCTGTGTTCCCCTCAAACTGGCTCTTCCACCACCTGTTACCAACCCGGAAAGTTCTCCCAATAGTCCAGGACAGCTCTTGTCCCCTCTATCATGAGGATGGAGCCCCTGAGTCAGTAGGTCTGGTAAGTCTGCACTTCTAACAAGCTCCAGGGAACACTGATGTGGCCAGTCCTTGACCACAGTTTGAGAAGCAAGGACTGGGGAGATTTTGGTTTCCCTGATACAATGTGTCAGGCACTTTGCTGGGCAGCGGCTGCAAAGGTGAACAAAGCAGACCTGTTTGGGTTCCAGGGAGGCAGACAGACATAGTGAGATGACAGTCACTATAAAGGACAGGCCAGGCGCAGTGGCTCACGCCTGTAATCCTGGCACTCTGGGAAGCTGAGGCGGGTGGATCGCTCAAGGTCAGGAGTTCGAAACTATAAAGGACATCACCGGTGAGTGTTCCCAAGGGTGGACAGGACGGCCTTGACAAGGTGGTGTTTGAGCTGAGACCCATGGCAGGGGACAGGGGAGGGTTTCAGCAGCAGTGTGTAAGCAGAGGCTGGGTGACCAGAGGGACTGTGTGCTTTTGGTGGTCTGAGAGGAAGCCAGCCTGGTGGCTAGGCACGGAGCTAGGCAGGGTCAGTGGCTCTTCCCCCACAGCAAGAGGGGCTGCACCTGAACGCGACTTCCCAAGCCATTGGGTCTCCCCTTCCCCTATGGCCTGAATCCAGCTTCCAGCAAGGTGTCCAGGTGCTGGCCACTGGCACTCTCAGACACATCCGCTGGCGGCCACACCCAGACTGCCTGGTGCTCAGCATGGCTGCTTATTCTGCCAACAAGGCTGTCCTAGAGCAAGGACAGGTCCCTGAGAGGTCCTCAGCCCCCTGGAATGACAGCAGCCTAGCCCGTTTACACGGACACTAAGATGGGACAGCATGCCTCTCCCTGCTGACCCCTGGTGTTTTAGTTTCCCCATAAAACTCTCTTTCTATTCCCTCATTCCAGGTGACATTGTAATATCCCCCGTCACCCACTCACCACACTAGGGCTCTGGCTCTGGCTCTGTCTTAAGAGACAGAAGGGTTAAGCACGAGGTCCTCTGATCGGACCCCTTCAGGGCTGCAGCAGGCAGGGGCTGTAAGGGAGAGGCCCGAGGAAAGGGGGAGTCAGGGAGAGAGGAGATGGGTGTGGGTGCCCCAGCTCTGCTGTCAGCACGGGCATCCCTGGGGCCACAGGACACACTGGCACAGGGTGCTGAGGTCAGGCTGCCCTTGGGGCGGGCACTGGGAGAGAAGGAGATACCTGGGCCCATCTCTGAGACTGTGGGCACTAGCCAGGGTGGGGGCTGTGAGGACCCTTCCCTCCAGTGCCTGCGCTGAGATTCGTGGATGGCACAGGCCTGTGGGACAGCCATGGGGTGGCTGGGAAGGGCACTGAGAGGCTGGGCCCCACCCTGGGCCAAGCCTGGGGGCAGTAGTAGTGCTCAGGGGAGGGTACACAGCCAGGTACCTGTGAGGACAGGAGACACCTGGTCCAAGGAGAGGGACAGAAGGCCACGGGTTCCCCCACCCTGGGCCGTGGCTTGTAGCCAGGACAGCTTGGGTAGCGGTGGCCAGAGGGGACAGTTGGAGGCTGAGCATGCCCACCCAGCCCTCCTGGCTCAGCTGGACGGTAGGCTCCGGGCAGGGGAGCTGCCAGGCGGCTATGGGTGCAGAGGTGGGGAGCACAGGGTCATGGGGAGCCCTCCCCAGAAGGGTCGGAGCACAGAAGGGGGGACCCTGAGGAGATCTCAGCGTCACCCATCACCCGCAAGGGCTGCTGTGCGGTGTCAGCCATGGAGAAAGGACGCTGTCAAGGGAGCATGGGGGATTCAGTTCCCTGGGCCTTTCTTTGAGATGCTGCTTTGAGGCCCGTGGCGCCCTGGTGTGTGACTCCCTGGCCTGTCTCCCCGACAAACACTTCCCTGGACCCCCCCACGCCACCCTCCTGCCAGCTACGTCAGGTCGGAAGGTGGAGTTGGATGTTGAATGGGACTTTGTGTCCACTCAGAATCGCTCCCAGCTGAGAGGAACTGGAAAACCCTTATATTCAAGACAAGCAGCTGGCACGTCCCCCTGGCACGTCCACACTGACCTTAAGGACAAAAAGCAAAGCCACTCCCTCAGCCTCACCCACCACTCAGAGGGCACCTGGGAGCCAAAGGCCTGAGGTGGAGGGGCCTCAGGAGGAAATCTGTCTGAGGGTGGGCGTCTGCTGGAAGTGTGCCCCCCAGCCCACCTGGGGCTCTAGGAGAGCTGTTTGGGGATCCCGGGGAGAGGAGCTGCGTGTCTTTCCACTCCAGGGCCCCACACATTTCAGCAGTGTCTTAGGACACGTCCCCCAAGTACGACGTCCCTGGAAGCCCTGCAGACGCTGCCCAGTCAGCCCCCCAGAACGCGGCCCTCGGCGGGCCCAGCAGAGCAGCCCTTCAGGAAAGAGTGCCCTGCCTCCTTCCTCCCCAGCCCCAGGCTCCCCTCTGCCAGCTCCTGCTGCCTCCTGTAAGAGGGGGTGAGGTCCAGGCCTGGCATCCCCTCCACCTGACATTTGGTCGTCTGGGGCCAGGCCTGCAGGCCTGGGTGAGGTCCTAGTTCTCTTCCAGTGGGTTTTTTTTTTTAATCTTTATACTTCCATTAAAAAGTTTATTATAAGAAAACAGCAAACAAAAAATGTCTTGTGATCCAATCTCACCCTGCTGCATCCCGGCTCATCCCTTTCACCTGCCGATGGGGTCACCAGCCTTGGTTCCATGTGGGGTAGTTGTGAGGACGCCATAGACTCAGGGGGGCCATACACAGGGGCAGGGCCCACCGTGGAAAGGGGAGGCCACGCCGCACAGGCTCGCCGGCCCATGGACGGCTCTGGGGGGTCGGGGATGGCAAAGGCTGTTCTTGCTGAGTTCAGGGAAGAAACAGCAGAGACTGGTCAGAGCGGACGATAAAGCCTTCTGCCCAATGTCCAGGAGCCCGAGCCCAGCAACCCCCCCTCCTTGAAACACACACACATTCACGCTACCATCATCAGACCTTTGCGGACAGACACCCAGGGACCTTGGGCTGAGCACGTGCAGCTCCCTGCACTGCTACTTAAAGGTGGGGATGGCCCCAGTGGCTGTGAATTACCATAACTGTGACACTCAGTGCTTTGCGCTTCGCTGGACACAGAGCAGCTCCAGGCTGGGAGCAGGGAGTGAGCGAGCAGGGGTGCTATGGATGGAGGGACCTTGGGAAGCTGGGCCCAGCTAGAGTCCTGAGCTCCCCATGCCCTTGACTTGTCTGTGGGCTCAAGCAAGGAGCACCTGAACTCAGAATGAACCCTCCTTCAGGGCAAAGAGTGCCGCCAAGCCCAGCCCAGGAGCCCAGCTGTGTGGCCACCCCAGCCCTGCCCAGCAGTGGGGACAGCTCCCAGAGCAGTGTCTCCAGCCTGGGCCAGCTGCTGTCCACCAGTCCCACGGTAAGCCTGGGTGAGCGTGTGCATGCACAGAGGCCTCCCTGCCCCCTTCCGGTCCCCCTTCTGGGCATGCACAGGGGCTTTGACAGGGAGATGGGAAAGGGCTGAGTTCTGCATGGGGCCCTGGGCACATTATTGAACCTGTCTGAGCCTGCCCAACACAAAGGGAACAGAAGAGAGTGCAGGCAGTGTCCTCCCCCTTGGAGAGCATCCAAGGACTACAACGGCCAGCCCTGAGCACAGGGGCTGGAATGGCCAGATGTGTCCTTGGCTGCATCCATTCCCTTCAGAAGGTTGGATGCCCATGGAGCCTTCCAGAGAGGTGGGTGTAACCTAGGCCTCTGGGTTTGTCCAGCCCACAGTGAGGTGTTGGGTGCCTTCTGCTGCCTCCATCACCTAGCCAGGGTCAGGACCATACTCCACCAACCCCACTGTTACCTGAGGAGGTCCTGTTACCCACCCTCAGGACCCTGGGGTGCTGGTCTAGGTCCTGGATAGGATGAGAAGGCTCTGGCAGCTATAGGGGCCCCCAGGGCGGGACCAGGCTACCCCCTTTTCCCCAGAAAGGGATTAGGGTGGGAGGGGCATTTAAATGCCTTTGTACTCACCTCTTAGGGTCATGACTTTCCTTCAGTGATCCTGGGAGGCCCAAGCTTTCTTTCTAAAGGGCATTCTTTCCCTCTCTCATGCCCGGCATCAAGGCCAACCCCACTCAGTCGTGCTATGGGGAATGCAACCTCTCCTTTAAGGCTTGGTGGGGTGTGGACTCCTGAGAAGAGGGCTCCACCAGCTCTCCTGACCCAGCTTCTGGAGAGAGCACTTGAAATGGGGAGGATGCACCCAGGAGTTGGCTCTGGCTTCTCCTCAAGGAAAGAGAGGGATACCCAAGCCACATTCCTGCTTGCCAGGCACAGATCTGTCTGTCCCACCAGCTGCCAGCAGGTGATCTGGGCCGACTCCTAGAAGGCTTGTGCCTGTGTGCCATGGTGTAGGTGCTTGGGCTCCACTTTAGAAAGACACTTTCTAAAGTTGCACTTCCACTCTGCTTGACCACTTGCCAGCTGTGTGGGCAAGTAGCTTTGCCACTCTGAGCCTCATTTTCCCCATCTGCCCTATTAGGAAACCTAATTCTGCCTTCTCGGAGCTATTTGAAGGTGATAGGGGATAATGTGATTCCTCATTTCTCTGTCTCTCCACAGGCCACTGGGGCTTGGGCTGCTGCCTGGGTCCCCTTCCCCACAGCTGACGTTCCAGACCACGCCCACTATATCCTGGGCACAGTGATCTTGCTGGTGGGGCTCACAGGGATGCTGGGCAACTTGACAGTCATCTACACCTTCTGCAGGTGACTGGTTGGTGGCTCTGGGCCCAGGGCACTGAGGGGGGCAGCCATGCCAAGACAAAGCAGGAACATTGGTACTAGCTCCAGCCAGGGCACTGAGGGCAGGGCCACACCTTCAATGGTCTCAGGCCCAGGCTTTCCTCAAGTTCAGGGAAGGGGCCAAAATGTGGTCCAGGGAAGCTTGAATGGCACATGCCAGTTGGGGCCCAGGCACACCCTCTATGGAGGGCAGGTGTCCCCATGACTCTTGGGTCTCTGCCCATTCTGTCCTGCTCTCACCTGCCCCAGGGGCCATCCTCCCTCTGCCTTGAAGACAGCCCTGGGTACCTTAATTCCCTCAAACACCCCTGGAAACCACCCCCAGCTTCTCTCCCCTCTGTCCCCCTGGTGAGCTGAACGGCTGAGACAGACAGGCGGAGAAGTGAGCACATACCTCATGGTCACACAGCCCCCGGCTGTACCACCTGCTGGTTGCAGGACTGGGCACCTCATTTCTGCTCTTTGAGCTCACTTTTCTTATCTACAAAGCGGAATTGTGATTTACTTCATGGAGTCACTATGGGGCTCAGTAAGTTCACATATGTACATTGCCCCATAAATGAGTGTTCCCACCCTTGCTGTGCCACTCACTGGGTTTTGTGATCTGGAGCAAGTCACTTTACAAGTGGATGCCTCAGGAGTGTTCTTATCTGGAAAATGGGGACAATAGTGCCTCCTTCAGGGAAGATACAAAACTGGATGATGACAGGAGATGAGGTTGGTGACAGTGCCTGGCCTGTGGTACACTGTCGTCAGCTCCTCTGCCCCTTGCCACCTCCAAGGGCGAGGACTGCAGAGAGCCCCTGCTACGGCTAGCAGGCCCAGGCCAAACACGACCTTGGAAGACGGAGATGGGAGGGGTGCCAGAGGAGGCGGGAGGCATGAGAAGCCTTTGGAAGGCACAGTAAAGGCAGGCAGGAGGAGGAGCTGGGGTGACACCACTAGCGAGACCTTGGCCTGGAGGGATTCTGGGAAACAAGGTTTGTCCAAGGAGAGTAGGTGAGTCATGCAGAGGGATCCAGAGGGCAAGACTCTGAAATGGCCCAGACTCAAGAGCCAGGTTCCAGAGAGGCATGGCTGTCCTGCTTCTTCCTGAGGGGATGCCTTGGGGGCTGCCACTCAGTCCCTGGCTCTGGGTTCAACAGCTGCTCAGCTGGTACCTGCTGGACAGTGGGACAGGCCTGTGCCCTGCTAGCTTGTGCCTGTCTGCTTGCACACGTGTACATGTGTGTGCACACCTGTGTGTGCACATGTGAGTGTGTGGCATGTGTGTGCACATGCATGGTGAGGGTGAGCCCCAGAGGTGCTGGGAAGCCCCTCCTAACAGCTTCCGACTCTCACAGGAGCAGAAGCCTCCGGACGCCTGCCAACATGTTCGTTATCAACCTCGCAGTCAGCGACTTCCTCATGTCCATCACCCAGGCCCCTGTCTTCTTCGCCAGCAGCCTCTATAAGCAGTGGCTCTTTGGGGAGGCAGGTAGACACTTGGAGCTCCCTTTAGTTGGAGGGAGGAGGGGGTGTGAACAGGGGATGCCCACAGTGAAGGTGGCCCAGATGAGGGGATAGGCCCTTCTCAGGCAGAGAGTGAGTGGCTGCCCTCCGTCCCATGAGGGAGCAAGAAGGGAAAGCTTGGGTTCTGGTCCTGAGGCCTCTACCAGCCTCAGCTAGATGTGGCAGGTGGACAGGGTGGAGAGTGCCTGGGCCCCTCTTCCTGGGAGGTGAGGGCCGGAGTCCAGTACACTCCATCCCCAGAACCTCCCTCCAGAGGACTCAGGGTCGGGGCTGTGCCCACAGGCTGTGAGTTCTATGCCTTCTGTGGGGCTCTCTTTGGCATCTCCTCCATGATGACCCTGACGGCCATCGCCCTGGACCGCTACCTGGTGATCACGCGTCCATTGGCCACTGTTGGTGCAGCATCCAAGAGACGGGCGGGGTTTGTCCTGCTGGGCGTCTGGCTCTATGCCCTGGCCTGGAGTCTGCCACCCTTCTTTGGCTGGAGTGAGTGGGCTGGTGGCATTGGGAGAGGGGCGGGCAGGCTGGGAGGGGCACGTTCAAGGGGAAGTATGTGAACGTGGGCCAGCCAGCTGGAAGGGAGGCCCAGGGACAACCTGAGCCTCAAGTCAGACAGACATTCAGGGGACATGACTAGCAGCAGCAGGGGAAACTGAGACTGCCCCATCAGAGCCAGAGGATCACCTTGGGCAGACCATCCCCAAATACAGAGGGTTCCTGTGTGGGGTGAGGTGACAGGTGCAGCTGATGCTGGGTTTGCAGTGAGTCAGACTAGGCAGAGGCTGGGGTGTGAGGTCTCAGCAGGCAGAGGAGTGAGCAGCAAGGTGCCAGCCCCTCGGGACCAAGCCACCCTGCTGGCTGAAGGCTTGATGAGCCTGACCCTGGGGCTATGATGATGTCTCTGCTTCAATCTGCAAAAATGGGCAGGAGTAGGTTTTGCCTGCTGTCTCCTGAGCTGGTGCCCCTGCCAGAACTGGCTTGCAAAGGTCCCTTCCAGGTCCCCAAACCACCCCAGGCTTCCATGCTGCACATGGCAGGGCTGGGGCTGCGGCCAGGGCTGTGTTTGGGCACCTCAAACCCCACATACAGAGCCCCTGTCTGATAAGGAGCCCTAGTCAGCGCCGCCCTGAAGGCTGAGGTGCCTCTCCTGGCTCCCAGGTGCCTACGTGCCTGAGGGGCTGCTAACATCCTGTTCCTGGGACTACATGACCTTCACGCCGTCCGTCCGCGCCTACACCATGCTTCTCTGTTGCTTCGTGTTCTTCCTGCCCCTGCTTGTCATCATCTACTGCTACATCTTCATCTTCAAGGCCATCCGAGAGACGGGACGGTAAGAGTGGGCGTGGAGTGGGGGCTCGGTGGCCCGGCCCCACCACTCACGTCTGCACCCACCCACCAGAGCACCCCCGCTCCAGGCAGGCGAAGACAAGCCGAGCATGTGCTTATGGGCAGGGGTGCCTGGGGAAGGCTCAGAAAACAAGCCCTTCTGTAGGGGTGCTTTTAGGCAGGGCTGAGGGGACAGAAATGGTGCCACAGGTAGAACCACAGGGAGGCAGCTGAGTCCCGATGTCATGGGGAACTTTCTAGAAATCAGGGCTACCCGTGCTGGAAGGAATGACCCCCTCTCAAGTGCCCCCAAAGGTGGTCCAGGGAGGATCCCAGGCAGTAGTCATGACCCTGGCACTGGCTGCAATCCAAGTGGAGTCAGACCCACACTACGTGCCCTTCCTAGGGCTCTCCAGACTTTCGGGGCCTCCAAGGGCACCAGTGAGTCCCCACGGCAGCAGCAGCGGCTGCAGAATGAGTGGAAGATGGCCAAGATCATGCTACTGGTCATCCTCCTCTTCCTGCTCTCCTGGGCCCCCTACACTGCTGTGGCTCTGGTAGCCTTTGCTGGGTGAGTAGAGGCCAAGGGGCCTAGGGCACTAGGGCAGAGGATGTGGGGGAGGGGAAAGGCGTGGGAACCCTGGGCAGCTCCTCCCACCCACCCAACCTGGGCCAGGCGCCCTCATACCCTAAGTCCAGCCTTGCAGCTTTGTTCTCCCTTCAGAGAGAGGGTGGGAGGCTGCCCGGCTCCTGGAGGCACTAGGCCGCATGCAGGGGGAGCGCTGGGCCATGCTGGATTTGGCCTGAGGGCCTGCCAGCCTCCTTGGGAACATGCAGTTCTCCCAAGGTTTCGATTTCCTCTTTGCTTGGCTGTGGGCACATAGCCAGGGGTGCTGCCTACCTCCAGGAATGGATCCCTGAAAGCTGTCCTCTCGTCCTTTGAGTCTGGGGACTTAGACATCTGTGGCAGCAGGGATGGAAACTAGAATTCAGCAGCACATTGGGGACAGTGAGGGCTATTAAACCTTGCAAGTGGTTGGGTATGGGACCTTCTTGTGTAGGAATGGCCCAGTCCCCTTCAGGCCCTACTGTGGGGCTTCTGTACAAGATCCGGGGGAGCAGTGGGCATCAGGGCTGGGACAGGGTGTGGGAAGAGCTGGGCAGAGGGTCTGAGGCCAGGGTCAATGGGGGAAAGGGGAGGTATTGCCAACAGCACAGGCTCCAAGGGATAGTGGACCTGGCGAACTTCCCCCAGGCCTGGCACATCTTCCTCAGAGCAGCACCCTCAACCACTCCAGCTTCCTCCCACTCACCTCGGATCCGACTTCTCCCAGTCCCTCCCTGTGGGGCAGACTTAGATGGGCTGGTTTGGGCCAGGTCAGGGTTTGGGCCTTGGCAGGGCCTGGCCCATCGGGAGAGCCAGCTGATGTGGGGACTGCACTTTCTCTGCCCTAGGTACGCGCACGTCCTGACACCCTACATGAGCTCCGTGCCAGCTGTCATCGCCAAGGCCTCCGCCATCCACAACCCCATCATTTATGCCATCACCCACCCCAAGTACAGGTGCAGCTCTCTCCCAGACCCCAGGGCCACACCCCTGGGCCCAGAGGGCCTGGGCCTGCAGATGGGGCTAGAGGTCGCCATCTCTCCTGACTAGTGTGTGTGCATTGGATGGTGGCCACTAGGAGCTGGGAGCAGCCAGTGACACTGGGTGGGGTCTGGAGTTCCCATGGGCTCAGCTTGGAGGGACGTCAAGACTCCCTGGGCAATGTCCATCCTAACTACGGACTCTTTGGAGCCGGGATGTAGGGCAGCCAGGACGGCTGATCAGCAGCACTGGCTGATCAAATCATCCAGATGGTGACATCCTGGAGAGACCACAGCAGGGAGCTCTCAGCTCTGCCTCAAGGGCCCTGTGGCCGTGGGTGGTTCTGGGCTGGGCACTCTCCTGACAATAGGCCAGCCAGGCCGCCTCTTCCCTAGTTCTCTCTCTCGCCTGGTGGTGTCAGTCATTCACCGCCCTCTCGAAGCCAGCTGCCGGCCTAAGCGTGTCCAGCACAGAGGCTGCTCAAGAGCGTTCCCTAGTCCCCATTCCAGAGATGTGGCTTGGGCCAGCCACTTGAGGGCTGGAGCCGACATCCACGTGCTGAACCTGTTACCCAGGCTGTCCCTCCAAGCCTACTGCCCAGGGTCTGTCTGTCGTCCACCCTCCTCACTTCCCACGGCTCCCAGTGTCTCTCTGTGTCCTCATAATCCCAGTGTCTGAATCTCTCCTCTTCCCCTGAGCTCTCTGTCTCCCACATCAGCCCTGTCTTAGTCTGTCCATCTGTCCCCACTCTCCATGGCTGTCACCCTAACCTGACATGTGGACCCTGCAGGGTGGCCATCGCCCAGCACCTGCCCTGCCTGGGGGTGCTGCTGGGCGTGTCGCGCCAGCACAGTCGCCCCTACCCCAGCTACCGCTCCACCCACCGCTCCACGCTAAGCAGCCAGGCCTCTGACCTCAGCTGGATCTCTGGACGGAGGCGCCTGGAGTCGCTGGGCTCTGAGAATGACATGGTAAGGACATGGGCCATCACTGGCTCACTCCTCACCATGCCTTCCTCAATCAGCCCTCGGGCTTGGGACGGAGGCATGGGCCCTGGCAGGCTGCCTGTGGAACTCAGGGACCCTCAGGACGCTGGGACAATAGCAGAAAGAGTCCCTCCCCCTCCCCTGTGGAGGTTCCTGTGCATCCTCCTCCCCAACAGGTAGGGCGCTGGGGCCAGAGAGGGCATGGCTTGGCCTGAGGGCTTCCAGCTCCAGGCCAGCTCATTTCCTTGCAGACACCATCCTTAGAGCCACAGCTTGAAAAGATCAGCGTTTCTGGCCCCAGATGGGCCTCAAGAGAGACAAGAGCAAGAGCTAGCTCAAGGCCCCATGTTATCAGTGCTCAGCCCCTCCTCCTGGGAGCCTTGAAGGGCCCACTGGAGGCAGCATAAGGAGGGCTGGCCCTGGAGTTGGGAGACCTGGCTTTGCCCTCAGCTTAGCACATCCTCACCGTGTGAGCTCGGGCAGGCCCCTCACCCCTCTGAGCCTCCATGTCCTTCTCTAAAAGGGAAAGCAGTTGTCTGTCTCTACATCCAGCACTGGCCAGTGGCCAGTGGGTGTGCCCATGGATGGGTGCTGACCCCACAGCTGGTGTTGGTCCTGGGAACCTCCAGCCTGGCAGCCCTCCCTGGGCCTGCAGCTGCCCCTGTATGTCCCCAAGAAAGCTCCCTGCACCATGGACACCTGACCCTGGCCACATCTGGGCTCCTCCATCATTCTGTCCACAGGGCCCTCTGTGGGCCTCACTGAGAGCCACCACCGATGGACCGGCCAGCGATCTCCTCCCTCTGCCCCAGCCCTGGGGGTCTTGGTTGAGGGGCTGAGGGAGGAACTATCAGGGGTGACAGTTCCTTCCACACTTGAACCACTGCAGTGAACAATGAATGAGGAGTAAATCTAATCTGTTAACAGAGGCCTCAACCCTCATGAAGACCACCCGTCTACCCAGAAATATAAACACCTGCGTGCTTAGGAGGCCATGCATGCGGACACGTGGGCAGGCACACACACACACACACACACACACACACACACACACACCCTGGCACAGCCACGCACAATTTGCAAGGCTTTGGTGACCAGTAACTATGCAAACGGTGTCGTGATGGGCCTCCTGGAATGAATTATCTGTGGGGAGTATGGGGGAGGGCCGGGTGGAGGAGGGGCAGGAGCAAAGCTACGGGCTGTCCCCTCGCCTCACAAGCACTCTCCACCTTCCCTAGGGCTGGACGGACATGGAGGCGGCAGCCACATGGGGGGAAGCCCTGCGAGTGAGTGGGCGGTGCCCCTATGGTCAGGGCCTGGAGGACATGGAAGTCAAGGCCCAGGGACAGGAAGCCGAGACTCCGGGGAAGGTGATGGCCCAGTGCCTGCCAATCTGTAAAGGGGTGGGGGTAAGGCAAGTAGCCCAAGGAGTGGCCAGGAAAGGGAGGGCTTGTTCTCGGGGCAGACCCCACGCCCTCTGGGAATCGCCCCCTCCCCACACCTCACAGCTTTCTCTTGCCCACCTGGGGCTCTGTGACTCCAAGACGCTCTGAGCAGGACCTGCGTGTGGTCTACAACTGCTCTTGAGTGTGTCCGTGTGTGACTGTGCGACTCTATGCATGCATGTAGCAGGTGGTGCTGTTGGCTGTGTTGTACCATGACAAATGGACAGCATATGTGTGACTGTGTGTCCATGCGGTGTGTGGTCTGCAGCCAGAGGAGCATAACTCCTGTATGTGTGTGACCATATGCCTCAAATACCTCTCTGTCACTATGATACCCCAGGACATGTGACCAAGCGTGCCCCAATGTGTCTGCTTTAAGCTGTGCGTGTGACTGGGTGTGGGTGGTGTGCACCTCTCTGTATGATTGGGAAGTTAGACATACCTGGGGAGAAGGGGGCTGCAAGCTGCGTATGTGCTCACCATGAATGCCCCGAGATCAGAATGTCACCCAGAATACTTGTGGCTATTAAAAGAAGGCCAGCTGTCAGCCCAAGTGCCTATGGAACGGAATGTCGATGGCGATTAGAGAAGGCCATACTCTGGAACGCTGGGAATACCGTGTGCACAGGCCCCCAGGCAGCCCTTCCCCCTCAGATGACAGCTCCCCAGCCTTACCCTCCTCGCACACCCACACAACACCACAGGTGGGTTCCTGGGTTCTCTCAGGCTTCCCCAACCCGCCCGCCCGAGACCAAAGGCACGTTCCTGCCTCCTTCCCCAGCTCTGTGCCCCTGCATGTCCAAGAGAGGGGCCCTGGGCGGTTCCCTGCAGCTGGGGAGACTCCACCTCTCCCAGCATTTTCCCCAATGGGGCACTGCTCCCTGTCCTGGAGCCTGGGCACTGTGCAGGGCCACAAAGGCCAGGACAGAGGCCTGGCAGTGACTTCTAGGCTGGCCAGGCAAGGATGAAAGGCACAGTGTCTGTCCTGGAGGGGTGCTGGGCTGGGGCGGGGTGTGGACAGGGAGGGCCAACCACCAACAGTCACCAAACACGTGTGATAAGCACTGCCACGGGGGGAGGGTGAGCACACAGGGTCCTGAAAGCAGAGGCAACTCCCCCAGGCTCCCCGGGGGGGGGGGGAGGGGGAAGAGGTGAAGCGGGATCTCCAGGTAGTGGAGGTGGGGGTGGGGGGAGCACTGAGCTGTCCAGGAACAGCCTGTGCAAGTGCAGAGGTTGCAGGGGAGGGAGCTCGGCATGTCCCAGTATGTCATCTCTCTATGACCTTGGGGATTGGCAGTGGGGAACACAAGGGAAGGGAAGAGGGCAGGAGGTGGTAGGAGTGCTCCCAATTAGGGACTGGCCTGAGGGGTTTCTAGACCTGACCCCGGGACAGGGAGCCCTGGGAGGGGTTGGGTCAGCTTTGCCTGGTGAAGATCGAAGGATGCTGGTGCCCCAGCACAGGCAAGGAATGACTCGTTTAAGGGCAACAGGGGTGAGACGAGACACCAGAGGGAACTGGATGGTGGGGTGAGGGTGAACTTGGTCCAGATCCCGGGAGTCCAAGAGCCTGGGGACCATCCCAGGAGACACTTTGCTGGCAGCCTTGGACATTGCTGGCTCCTACTCCAAGATGTGGTCTCTGGGAAGGCCCATCCCTAACCCAGGATGCAAACTGGCCCTTCCACGCGGCCTCCCTTCACCTCTCAGTGCCCCAGGTGTGGCTGGTGATCGGGAGTCTGCTCCCTGTGGGGTGCTCCTCGGGCTAAACAGAGTGTGCTGTTTGTTTGCAGACCAAGGGGCGGCTCCCCTGCATGGACCCCAGGATGTAGTATGCCCATTGGTTCCCCCTTTCATTTGGGACATGTCCAGCCCCCTCATCCACATAGACCCAGGATTACCCTGTGAGCCTGAAGACTTTGGAAGTGGCCTTGTCACCTGTGCTGTGCTGGACTCACAGCCCCAGGCCCACATCCCCTCATCACACCACTCCTGCCTGGCTACGTGCTCTGCAGCCACTTCCCAGCTCAGCAGCCGCTCCCTGGGCTCAGCCTGAAGAACATGTGCCCAGGCCCTCCTGCTTCCTAGAGTCGCCTGCCCCTCCTCAAATGCTGTGTGCTGCAATTGTCCAGGAAAGACAATGGTGATGGCTCCAGGGGACACCAGCTATTTATGAGAGAGGCATCTCGGCCAGCCTCTGTGCCCAGGCTGGGCATGTCACTGGCACAGGAAGGCCAGCCCTGAGTCTCCCACTGCCAGCAGTTGAAGCCAATCATGGACCTCACTTTGCGCACTGGAAACACTTACTCACCGCGGGCTGCTTCTCCCAGCTTAGGCTCCCGCTCACTTTGCGCACTGGAAAGAGTTACTCACCTTGGGCTTTTTCCCCCAGCAGACATTCCCACCGCAGCCCACACCCTCGGTCCCACAGCATTTGCAGACACACGCTCCCATAGGTACCTATTTGTACACACACCGCACACACACGTGCACACTCTGCATCTGCACTTTGTTTCAAATCAGCAGTCTAAGTTCATCCCAGGGCTGTGCGGCTCTGGGAGGGACAGGATGGAGGAAAATAAAAAGCAGAGAAGGTTTCCTTGGACAAATGTGGTCTCTTCCTGTTGGTACTGTGGTGGGAGAGAGAAGCAGCGACTGGCCTCTGATGCCTCTGGCAACTTCGCTTCCTCCCTTCCCTCTGTCCCCCACCTTGGGACTCTCACTCTGAAAGCCCACTTCAGACTGCAGAGGGCATAGAAAAGGAGGGACAAAGGCCAGGCTGGCCCCTCCCTCACTCCCCAAGAAGCTGCTGAGCCCCGCCCAGCCATGGGTACCGGCTGCTCTCCGACTGGCCTCGGGTCTCCCAGGGGAGGCAGATGGAGAGAGGCCAGCCTTCCCCTTTAAAAGCATCCTCCTGCCACCCCTCCCTTTCCCCAGAAGCGAGCATCAGGCAGGGCCAGAGTCCAGAGAAAGCCTGCAGTTCCAGGTACAGCCTCCCCCGGACTCCCGTTCCCCGTGCAGGGTGGGTACCTTCCTTCCCCAACACTAGTCATGTCCTGCTGCCGGAGGCTCCCCAGCCTGACAGGACAGACACCCCTAGGAAAGGGGATAAGGCTGCTGCTAGGAATGGATGGCAGGGGCCTTGCAGGGAGGGACAGGAAATGGTTTGGGAAAGGGACACAGGTGCTGGCCACGAGCTGCTGGCCTCCTGGGCCAGGACAGGCTGGGAGGACAGGCTGGGCTTCATGGTACAGGGCAGAGGAGGTGATGAAGTCAGAGGAGAATACAGGTCTCTCCCAGCTTCTTCCACCTGATATTTTTGTGACCCTGGGCAAGTTACCAAATGACCCTGTAATGTGGGCCCTCCTACCATGTACCTTGTGTGTGCCAGGCCGCAGGTGTGAGGCTGGAGGGCCAGCAGAAGGAAATTACTCATACCCAGGCCTGACTGACTCCTTGGGGCCCAGCTCAGAGCCCTCCTAGAGGGCCAGCAAGAAGCCAACCCACCTGCCTTCCCTGAGCCTCAGTTTCCCTAGCCAGGGGGCCAGGGTGGGCCTTGATCTATTTCTAGACCACACAGGTCCGGAGCTCTTTCTTGGGAAATGGCTTGGTCCAAAACCACACTGGCAGGAGTCCTGAGGGGCTGAGGCTCCCACTCAGAACACACTGTCTCTGGGTATGGGCTGAACACACCACACACTCTTCCCCCTCCCTGCCCCTTCTGGCCCTGTGTCCTAGCAGCTGAGCAAGTGGTATCTCCTCCTCTCTTCCCTGCCCCCTGCCATTCCTGTGCAAAGGGCACAGGGGCCTGGCGTGCAGCATTGGCAGCTGGAGCTTTCCATGCTGCTGTCAAGTTTTCCAGAGCACAAATGAGACAGGAAAGCCAGGAACAACTGACTGGGTCCCCGGGGGGCCGGTGGGGGGGTGCACAGTGGGCCTGCCCCAGACCGCCTTCAGACCCTGTGCCAAGGGGTGTAGGCAGGGGCCCAGTCCCCAGGGCCAGGGCTTTGAGAGGCATCTGCAGCCCCCTGGGAGCCCATTATCCGGCATGAGTCCCATAGGAAAGAGCCTGGGTCCACCCCATGTGACCTTGGAAAAGTCATCTAACCCCTTGAGCCTTGTCTCCTGCAGGCCAAGGTGGCAGCCTCTCAGTGTCCAAGGGGGTAACGGCATGAAGGCTCCGTGCTGAGCTTGGCTGTGCCCAGGGCTGCTGCTATTATCTGATCACTTTCATTGCTGGACAAGCCTGGCCCAATCACAGGTCTCCTAAGCTGAAGCTTCTTCCAGACCAGCTGGAGGCTCAGCTCCGTTGTAGGCACCTTCAGGACCCCATGTTGGATAAGGCACAGCCTCAGAGTCCTGGGCAGGGAGCACAGAGCAGCAAAGCCCCTGTCCAAGGGGGCTCAGCCCACAGTCTCCTGGGCAAGGGGGTGGGTCCCACTGAGCAGAGAAAGGGAGTGTCTGGGCTCTCCAGAGGGTGGAGGGGACCGGAGCACTATCACTAACTTACCTAGTCCCTCCTTCCTTCCCCCTGGGGGGTACTGGGTGCTGGACACCCCTCCCCAGGGGCTATATTAGCCGTGTGAGTCACGGTGGACCGGCTGAGAGGCTGCGGGCGGGCGGGCACAGTGTAGGGTTACAGTCCATTTATGGGCGCAGCCGAGGGCAGATATCAGTGTCAATGGCATTCGCTTCCAGCTATTCTTAGGAGCCTCTCAGGAGCTCCGCACAGCCTGGCCAGGCAGCAAGGGACGGAGCAGGCAAGGCTGGGGGTCGGGGGGCAGGGGCGGAGGTGTGGGCCGGGGTACTGGGGGGCATGAGTGCCCTCACACTCAACTCTTTCTGCCCTTTGTCCACAGAGGCTGTCAGCACCAGCATGTCTTACAGTGTGACCCTGACCGGGCCCGGGCCCTGGGGCTTCCGTCTGCAGGGGGGCAAGGACTTCAACATGCCCCTCACTATCTCCCGGGTGAGTGCGCACTGCCCACGGCCTGGCACCTGAAGGGGCGGGGCACACTCAAAGGAGGGCATGTGTGTTCATCTGTCTGTCTGCCTTCTCTTAGGGTCTCAGAAAGCAGAACATGCCCCACCCACAGTCTGGGGGCTGAGGCTGGACTGGTCCCCTGGTCTCAGCAACAGCTGTTTGCCCACCCAAGCTGGCTAGCCTGTTGTAAGTGCCAGACACCATGGGCAGGTGACAGGTGTTTTGAGCAGGGAAGGAAATGATGAGTTTCCAGTGTGGGCAGACAGGCAGCTGAACAGAGCACACAGCACCTTCCTAATCCCTTCCCTGAAAGGGTGGGCTCAGGGTGCCTCCAAGCCTGGAGCATCTCCCCAGAGGTGGGCAGCTACTTTGGAAAGAGAACATTCTTAGCATGGAGAGGGCAGGTGATGGGCAGGTGAATGCATGGACAGACGCCTGACCCTGGCTGCCCTGCTGTCGTGGCCTGGGGCTGGGCTGGACTGCACTGCTTATGGGCTCCAGCACCCATTCCAGCCCAGACCTCCTCCCACTGCTGAGGGACCCCGCACAGTCTGCCTCATGGGGCTGGGCCTTCCTCTCTCACCTGCCCAAGCTCCTCCCCGTCCACTGTGGCTGCTTTGCCTGCCTGTCTGCCTCACATCTTGTTCTCCTGACGCGTGCCTGGGGATATGGCCCTTGTGTCCTACAGTGTCTGTGATTGGGAAACAGCCCTGCCTGGTGGGGATGGCACAGAATATGGGGGTTGTCTGGGTGACTCTACTGGTCAACTGGAGACAGTGTTGCCAGAGAGGTAGGAAGCGAGACATACTCAAGAGGGAGCCGTCTAGGAGTAGGCACTGTTTTAAACAGCTCCGTGGCCCCAGCACCTAGACCGTAGTAGGCAGTCAGTGTTCGTCAAACAAAGAGACTCCCCTGCAGTCACTGGCAGAGTGGGGGCTGAGGGCCCCGAGGTGCTGAGTGGACTGTGGGGCACGCAAGGGGCGACGACAACCGCACCTGGCAGCTGAGCCCTGGAAGTGCTGGTCTGGGCCAGAGGGGGAGAGGGAGGCGCCCACGCTGTCACTGGAGGCTGGTGGGTGGGCAGGGGTGCCGGCTTACTGCCCACTGGGGAAACAAGGAGACAGTTTCTCCCCCACAGAGACGTGCCGAAGGCCTGAGGGTAGGAGGTGGTTGGTGGGAGAGGCAGTGAGGTGGACGGCCAGGCATGGCCTGGAAGGTGCTTGGCGGAGGGGCCAGGGTCCAGTGCCCCCACTGGAGGAGCAGTCTCAGTCTTGGAATGTGAGGTTCCATTTGTACTTGGGAGGCCCCAAGAAGTAAAAGCCACACCGAGGGATCCCCTGGGAGCCTTGTAACAGCGTACAAGCCACATTCCTGCCGGCTGGGTACTGGGCTGGCTCTCTGTCCTTCAGCTGGAGACCTGGCTTATTCTGACCTGGAGTCTCCACCCCTCCAGGCCAACTGCCCTGGAGACCACAGGGTCCCATACTAAAAGGACACCCAGAGCCTTGTACACCTTGCTTGGTGATGCAGTGTCCTGTGGGCATTTGAGCCCCAGTGGATCCCCGCCCCTGCCCAGTCCCCACTCACAGCTGCAGGTATCTTCCCTGTACAAGGTAGGGCCTCCACCCTCCTCTCACGGGCCCTTGGCCTCCTGTGCCTGGGACTGAGCCCACCTCTCCCCCAGCCACACCATCCTCAAGGCCCCTTGGTGCTTCCTGCCCCATCTCTGAGGGTGCAAATTAGCCACCGGGCTCAGTGGCACTCGGGATAGCCAATGACCTCACCCAGGGTCTATGTACCATCTGGCCCCAGCCAGCCAGGGGCTTAAATGGCAGCACAGAGGCCTTAAGCTAGATAGGAGGAGGAATGTCCTTACTGCGGGAGGGGGTGTATTGAGAGGTACTGGATCCAATGACTGGGGGGACTTTTAAAAATAGAACCTGAAGCTCAGGCAAGGCATTGGGGGATGGGTGTGATGGCCTCTCGGTTTCCTTCAGGGACACACCCCAAATCACCTAAGCAGGCTGGGCTGGTGCTGGAGCCCTCTCCAGGACTTGGAGCCCCTTGACAAATTCCTCTGGTGGAGCCGCTGATGCCCTGGGCTCAGGAGTCCCAGGCTTGGTGCTGCTGGCCAGGCAGGCCCCATGGACATACAGTGCTAACAGGCGCTTGCGTGGCTGTGGCATTTCCTGCAGGGGCTCACAAGGACCCTCCGCACCAGGAACATCGCCGTTGGGGGTATTCGGGGCCAGAGTGTTCTGGAGGAGCCTCACTCCCACACCAGCCCCCTCCGGCTTCCCAGCCTGGGCCAAGTGTCCCGGCCTGAGCCTCTGCTCCAGGGCACCAGAGACGGTGGCATTGTCATGAGGGGATCAGCAGAGGCAGAGCCTGCTCCTTCTCAACAGGGTCCTGCCGCCCTGTACACATCCTCTGCAAGCCCGAGAAGGTGGTCAGGCAGGCGGGCTGGGACCATCGCCTCACTTTGGGCCCAGTAGACTGAGGCTCACGGGACAGAGGTGGCCGTGGGTGGAACTCCTGTGTCTCTTTGACTCAGGACTAGGAGAAAGGCACTGAGTAGGGCCTGTCTCCTCTCAGCTGTCAGCCACCTGCAGGCTGTGTGGCTCCCGTACCCACCCCCCATGGCCCACAGCATCAACCTTGGGGCAGGGGCAGCCCAGCAAGGCCTCCCCTCAGTGGGTCTCAGCTTGAGGAGCACAGACAGGGGGCTCAGGAGGGAGACTGGGAGCGAAGGATGGAGAGAAGTACCTTTATTTATCCTGGACAGGTGTAGCTGGGCTGCAACATGAGCTGCCCTCTTACCCCACCCTCCTGACCCTGCCACTTCTCCAGGAAGTGGGGAGGGTGGGAGCAGCCTGAGAGGGAGCAGCTCCAAGGGCCTGGCCCCTACCTCTGCCCCAGCAGCTGGTCAGAGGCTGGGGCCGTGGTCTGGGGCTTTGGTCCTCAGTGCCTGTTACACCCCTGGATTTATGCAAGAAGCATGTGCTTTTGTTTGACTCTGCTACTCTCATGTCACCTTAGAAAAGTCAGTTTACCTGCTCGGCCTTAGTTCTCTCACCTTTAAAATGGGGATAGTTACACATGAGTGAGAGTGCTAGCAGGCACTGGTGAAAATGCTTTCCACCTTGCTGTCCCCGGGCTGGTTGTGAGGCTGGGGGAGTGGTATGGCCGGGCTGGGCCCAGAGGGACCATCTCTCTGCTGAAAAGCCTCCAGCCCTAGGCCTCACACAGCCCACCTCTGCCCCTCTGCTGGTGTTGGTTCTAGTATTTACCGGACTCTCCAGCTACAGTGGGGACAGGGGATCTCTGTCGGGGGAGGGGAGGGGGACAGGCTGAGACTATTCTGGGGTATCTGTGCCGGCAATTCCTGGAATTTCAAGGCTGCTGGAGCACAAAGTGCTGGTTTTTGGGCAGCGCTTAGCAGTGCTGACAGGCTGCGCTGTTTATAGCCCCACTGAAGGTCAGGCAGGCCGCTCAGGGGTCCCCCCAGCATCCATCTGTCAACAGGGGAAGATAGTGGCAGAGACCCACAGCTGGGAAATGCACTGTTAGAGGTCCCCCAGGCCAGGCCCTCCCTCTGCCCAGAGCTGTATCTGACCCTGTGGGCTCCTAAGGGAGCAGTCTTGAGGCTGGCTGGGTCCTGGGGAGCGACCTCAGCCCTCAGAGGCCCTTGGGCAAGACACAAGGCAAGGATAGCTATATGGCAGGCCCAGCTCCCCACGCTGAAGGCACTGTGGGGCAGCCCAGTTCCCTGGGTCTCCTTCCCCCTCTGTATGGTCGCCCCATCCAGGGGCTGCCCTTGACCACGAGGGGCCCCCATCCCCCACATGGAGCCCTCCCACTCCCAAACACAGCTGTTCCGCCCCTTTGGGGCCAGGCTCCACCTCTACCCAGGACCATCCTAGGAGGCATGAAGTGGGCCTTGCTGGGGCCCCCTGAGAGCCAGTGCCCACGAGGGCATTTACTGGCCACTCTCGGGACACAGCTGGAGCTGTGGCCTGCACAGGAGGAGGAGAGGCAGTGGGGACTCCGCAAGCCAGGGGGCATGTGGGCAGCTGCACAGGGGGCTGGGCCCCTTGCTGTAGACACAGGGAGGCTGTTGGCATGTGTGGAGCGGTGGGGGCCAAAGGCAGATGGCTGAGTGTGAGGGCAGGGGAGACAGCAGAGCAGAACCCATGGGTCGCTTCTCCGGAGAAGTCTGGAGGCGAGGAAGGGACAGGAAGGAGCACAGCAGGAGCCAGTTGGAGCCTGGAAGGTGGGGAATGGCCCTGTGAGCATGGAAGAAACTCTGGCTCATTCATTTGCCATGGGGAGAGACAAGGTTCCAGTGAGAGGGTGAGGGACGGGGCAATGCCCCAGGGGAGACCAGAGGGGAAGGGAATTTAATCATACCATGTTACAGTGCACTTCAGGCTCCCCAGGTGGGTGGCCGGCCTCAGAGGGTGGGAGGAGGAGCTGCTGGAAGCTGCCCCATCCTGAGCATCGACTACCTGCCCTCAGCACCCACCCACCACACCTTCGCTGGCGGATCTAGAAAGGGCCTGTCTGGTTTGGAGCACCAGGAGTGATGGCTGGAGACTTCTGCAGAGCCCAGCTGCCCTCCTGCTGCCAGCGACCTGGGGAATAGGAGCCGAGGGCATGGGTGCGCCCGGAGCCCCGGCTGGCACCTCATCTCCTCGGGACCCTGGACAGAACATTTCTCCCCTCCATCCGACATCCAGGCCCCTCTAGGGACAGCAGGCTGGCTCAGAACTGGTCGGTCAGGGCTGACCCCTTCCCCTCCCCCCTTTGCCAGCTCCTGATCTTGTTTCCTATGGAGCCCGGGGACGTGGCCTGCCAGTCTCAGCCCTGCTGGCACCGTCTGAGGATAGCACTTGCACTTCCTTGGTTTGGAGCTCCCTGAAACTTTCTTAGCTCCACGCCCTTCTTATGTAATACCCCATTTAATAACGTAATCCCCACGAAAATCCCAAGAGAAAGGCACTGTGGCTCTTTTGACACCAGAGGGCTTGGAGGCTGGCACTGTAGCCTGGAGTCTGGCTCATGCCAAAGTCTGTGCTCCTCCTATGCTCCCCCTGAGGCACATGCAGGTGGCTCTCCCTGGGCCACCCTCTGGGGTGCCGTAAGACTCGGCTCAGCAAGGCAGAAGGGCTCCTGGGGGCCAGGTGGCTGATCCTGGTTTCCAAACACCTGGAGCCTGCCTTGGCACACTGGAGACAGGAGCTCGGTGCCCCCACCCTGAGGCTGCTCTAGGCTCTGTCCAGGGTTGGGTTCCCAGTTGAGAGGGGGCCATTAGCTGGACAAGACTGAAAAGTGAAGTGGGAATGAAACACTCGTTCAAAAGAGGCATTTAAATGCTCAAAAGGAAATAGAAAGATCTAAAAAAACAACCCTCCAAGGATTTGGATGCTTTGGGTCCTTTCTGGGACACAGCAAATAGAGAGAGGAGGCTGGAGTTTGTCTGACTCTGTCAGAGACATGGAAAGGTCATGCCTGAACTACAGTCTTCGTGAGCCCTGGGCTTTGGGCAAGGGTCCAAGGGTGCCCACTCCCACCCCTGCCCTGGCCGGGGCAGGTTGCTCCTACAGTGGAGGGAGGGCATCTGATGGCCCTGGGTCATCCTTACAGTCCCTGCCTCCGTCCCACCTACAGCGCCTCCCTGTAAGAGGCTATCAGCACCCCCAGTCCCCACCCCGAGGGTTGTTGGGCCCTGCTCAGGGCAGCCAAAGGCCAGGCCGGCCAAGCTCTGATGAGCAGTGCAGCTGCAGGAGAGGGTGCCAGGGGCAGGCAGGAGTCAGGTCGGCTGCTCCCCTTTGGGAGTCTGGCCACTGACCAGGTGCTGGGAGCCTGAGCTCTCCTCCAGGAGCAAGGATCACCCCAGGCCACACCTGAGGATGAGGGGGACCCAGGCAGGACCGGGCAAGGGGAAGTGTCAAAGACCCAGCGGGAAGGACTGGCATGAGCTGGCCCATGACTGAGGGACAAAGATGTCCCCAAGGCAGTTCCAAAGGCAGATCATTCAGCTGGCCCTGTGGCAAGCCCTAATCTGGCCCCAGCCTCTCTTGGCTGTCATTCTGGTGTCCTTGCTCACACTGTCATCATGATCCTCTGGGCACAACTCCCGTCCTTCCTGGCAGTGTTCCCTCTGTGGCCACAGGTCCCGACCTTCTGCAGCAGCCCACCCAGCTCCCTGCTGCAGGGTGATGAGCCCTTTAGATGAGTAGAAGCATCTGGGGTGTCTTGCTGTGGGGCACCTGGCTATGAGAGTGTCCTGTCATGGGAGTGTCCTGCCATGGAGGTGTCCTGCCATGGGGGAGTCCCATGGGCCGTTCACTAGGGCGGTACAGGCATTCACTGCAAAACTCACCCTGAAAGTGAGCATGCCAGGCTCTGCTGCTTCCTTTGAAACACCTGGACAGTGAGATGGGTGGATGGGTGCACAAAGGGCGGGGTGTGATGGAGCAAGTTCAGTGAAACGTCACAGTACAACCGTGGTAGTGGGTATTTGGGTGTTCACTTTAGCATTCTTTCAACTTCTACTGTTTGAAATGTCTGTAATAAAATGTTGGAGCTAACATAGCCCTGCACTGGAAGCCAGAGGTGTGGGGACAGTGGATTTTCTGCAGACAGGCCTGGCTGGGCAGCTCAGCTTGCCCTCAGGAGGCCCTTTGGTCTAGAACAGTGTTGTTTTCCTTCAATGTTGTTGTTTTTTACCTTTTGTCCACCCTCTACACTCAAAGACAGCAGCACACTTCCGTCATTAGTAGAGGCTCCCTGTGGCCGTGAATTTGGGGATAGGGGTTGTGTGTATTTTGAGAAATCTAAGTAACTCCAAGATGCCCCCTTGGAGCTTGGTGTGCAGGGTGCACTTCACAAGCCAGTCGCTGTGGCTTCCTGACAGTCCAGGCATTTGTTTCTCTTGCCTCATCTCAGCAAATTCATGGGCTGGGGGAGGGATGCTCTGGGCCAGTATTTAAGAGAGCACCACAGCCCCTAGGGCTGAAACATCAGCTTAATGACAATTGGAGAGAGCTGTCCTGGTCTTGCTGTTAACACCCACGTGTGTAGGGCACTGTTGTTGTGACTGGTGATGCAATTGCTTGGAAACAATTTAGTTCCTGGTCCCCATAGAGCCCATCAGGGAATGGGCTGGGGACTAGTGACTGTAGGGTACCCTGGTTTGAAAGGGGCTCCTTGTGAGGGTTCTGGCAAAAGGCTATCTGTGTCTGTAAGCCTAGGGCTTGGCCAGAGGCCCACCCAGGCTTGGCACCTGGGGCAAAGGACTGTCCCCAGTTCCTTTCTAGGCTCCTTCTAGGATGGTTCTCAGGCCCTGGCCAAAATATGGCTTCTGCCAGCATCAGGAGCTGGCCTTGTCCCTGGGTTAAAGTCAGAAAGGTGACTGGGATATGCCCAGAGAAGCCAGAAGAACTGGCTGGTGGGCGTGTTGGGACAGCAAAGTCAAGGGACACCCTCCAGCCACAGCTTGGAGGGGTTCCAGAGCTTCCTCTTTCCTGTGATGTCCCTGGGGGTGGGGCCTGCATGGCATTCCTCATGATGTCATGGTGAGGGCGGGCTCCAACGTGATGTGGTGGGGTCAGGCCACAAGATCATTCTATGTGCTATCAGCACCGCCAGGCATTCCATGTGATGTTGGGGAGGGGAGGGAAGGAGTGTCCCTGACACTCCATGAGGCATCTTTAGGGGTGGGGCTGCTAATGTCACTAGGGACAGACCATCAAGCCATTTTAGATGATGTCACTAGGCCCTCTGGAGTTTTGCATCTCATATGATATCACTGTGGGTGAGGCTATTGCTGGAAGCCAGGCATGCAGAATTTGGCATTGTGCATGATGTCATTGGGAGTGGCTTCCCAAATAATGTCCCAAGGGTGTGACCCTCCTGAGATCTCATGGGAAGTTCCAAGGGTGGCATCTCAATGGCATTCTGTGTGATCACACTGGAAATGGGGCCTCTAGACTCTCACATCCTGTGATGTCATCAGGGTATAGGATTTAGAAACTGGCCCCCATACTGTCACTTTCCCTTTTAGAGGTATGAAGCTGGCTACAGAGCCCTAAGCCCTACCCCACTTCCCACCTGACCTTGCTCATCCAGGCAGGGTTGTCAGCTCCCTCTGCCCTCTGCACACCTGCCATGGTAGCACAAATTACCTGGAACTAGGGCACTTTTGTGCAGGTGCATGTATCCTGCTCACTGGCCTGGCAGTGTCTGTGGGGTGGTGCTGAGTCTGAGCTCCTGCATGTCGCTTACCTCCATGGGTTTGCAGAGTGCAGGGACTACAGTAGGCTGACCAGTGTTACAAACAGCCCCCAAATCTTAATGACTTAGCACAATGAAAATGTCTTACTCATGCAATGTCCAGTACAGGGCTCCTTAATTATCTCTCCTCCAAGCAGTGACTCCAGGATCCAGGCCCCTTCCAGTTAGCAGCTTAGCTGCCATCCTCTCCATCCTCTGCATCCTGTCAGCCAACAAATAGAGAGTGCAGGTTGCAAGGATGGTTGCTAGGGGCAGACCTGGAAGTAGCATGCATTGCTCCCACCCTCATTCCACTGCCAGGGCTAGTCCCATGGCTGCAGTTAGATATGAAGTGTTAGGACATGCGGTGGCCGTGTGCCAGGAAGAGGAACCAGGTTTGGTGAGAGCTGCTGCTGGCCACAGTAAATGCAACGCAAAATGACAGCCTCTACTGGATGTCTGCATGTGACTCTTCCCTAAGGACTGGCCCATCCTCCTGATCACTTCTTCATGCTCCCCCTACCCTTCTGCTGTCCAATCAGATCACTCCAGGCAGCAAGGCAGCCGAGTCCCAGATCAGCCAGGGTGACCTCGTGGTGGCTATTGATGGCATCAATACAGACACCATGACCCACCTGGAGGCTCAGAACAAGATCAAGTCTGCCAGCTACAACCTGAGCCTCACCCTGCAGAAGTAAGTGAGAGCTCTCCAGAGCCTAGGGCATGGGTGCGGGGAGGAGGGGAGGAAGGAAGCGTTGTCCCATAGCAATTGCATGGCAGCCCTGTGCTGCAGAGCCATGCAGGAAGGTAAGGACGCTCCTGGCCCAGGTCATTGTTAAGCGCCCAGAGGCGGACGTTGCAGCCTCACTTTACGGATGAGGCTCGGTGAGGATGGTCCCGGTGCTGCCAGCACATTAGGCCTGGGAGCCAGGGTCCTCCTGCTTCCTCTCTGCCCCGGCAGCCTCCCAAGGACATAGCAGAGGCCCATGGTGATGGCCAAAGTGCCCAAGGACCGTGATTCTCCATCCTGGTCAGACCAGGGCCTTCTTGAGGGGACCCAGACCCAGTTCCCTCTTGCTCTCCTCTCGCCAGCCCTGCCCAGGCAGGAGTTCCTGGCCTCAGGGGACACTTCCTCACTTGGTCCCATTTTTGGTTTCTCCAGGTCAAAGCGTCCCATTGCCATCTCCACAACAGCACCCCCGGTCCAGTCCCCTCTGCCAGTGATCCCCCACCAGAAGGTAGGTGCTGACTGCCAGTGACGGGTCCGCTCTCAGCCGTGGTTCCTGGACTGCTGTCCCTGGTCTGCCTGCCTGACTCTGGCCTGCTCCATGCCTGCTCTGCGTGGCTGACCGTGGGGAAGTGGGCAGGCCCTCGGGAGAGGCGTTCAAGCCCCCCATGAAACACTGAGTGTGACGGGAAACCAGCTTGGGCAGCAGTCATCTCAGGAGAGGGGTCAGCCTCCTGACCAGGCAGGGGACAAGCTTCCAGAAGGCTCTCACCTTCATCTGCCCGAGGGGGATGGGCTGGGGTGACTGGCCAAGGCCCCAGCTTGAGCCAACCACCCCAGGAGCACCGAGGCAGGAGGGGCCTGTTGGGCCTCAGTTTCTCCTCCACACAGGATTGCTCCCTCTGATTTCCACTTCCCCACCTTCCCTCCCCACTGCACACGTGCTGGCGGTGGCCTTAGATGCAAGCGTGGGGGAAGCCACGCCCTGGTCCCAGACCTCACTCTGTGCCTTGGCCCTTCCCAAGCTCACACTGAGCAGCTCAACCCGAGGCCCCAAAGCACAGGAGGCCCAGCCCTCACTCCCCCAGCCACTCTCCCTGCATGGCCTTAGGCTGACCCCCGCTGCCCAGTGGGGGCAGATTGGGGAGGGTGGGGAGAGGGAAGAAGAGGCCGACAAGGGCGGGTGGGTCAAAGACCAGGGAAGTGGCAGAGGGCCGCTTGGGAGATGCTTGCAGAGGTGGACAGAGAGGCTCAGTGCCAGCCACCTACTTCCCTGGCTTCCCCTCCTGCACCCCCACCCCTCCTGCCACAGCCAGCCCGGGAACAGACTCAGGATGGAGGGGACCCCTGGGGCCGGCAGGCTGGCCTTGGCTTCTGTGCAGGGCTTTGCATTCTGCCCAGCTGCCAGCCTCCAGGCCAGGAGCCGTGAGCTTCCCCCCTCCTCCAACAACACCCTTCCCCTCCAGGTGCCCCGTCCAGGTGCTCTGGGCAGAGCGAGCTAGGCGCTCACACTGACGCATCTGTTTCAGGTCCACATGGAAGCACTGGGACACGTGTGGCCTCTAACTACTCTCTTCTTTCTCCCCTGCATGGCGCTGCTCTGTGCCAGGACCCTGCTCTGGACATGAACGGCAGCCTGGTGGCACCCAGCCCCAGCCCCGAGGCGAGGGCCGGCGCGGGCAGCCCAGGCACCCCGGAGCTCAGGCCCAGCTTTAGCCCTGCCTTCTCCCAGCCCTGCGCCTTCTCCTCACTTACGGAGGCTTCTGACCCCAGCCCTCCACGGGCCAGCCCAGAGGGGGCCCAGGACCCACTGGGCCCAAAAGTCCTACGGGGCGCGAGCCAGCCGAGGCAGTATAACAACCCCATTGGCCTGTACTCGGCAGAAACCCTGAGGGAGATGGCTCAGATGTACCAGATGAGCCTCCGAGGGAAGGCCTTGGGTGCCGGACTCCCAGGAGGGTAGGTAACAGGCATGCAGCTCACCAGTGGTGGTCTGGGGCCACCTGGGTCCTCAGTGCTTGGCAGCGTCCTGGTCAGGACAAGGAGCTGGCCCCAATCCAGCCAGGCCCAGTCCCGGGAGGCAGTGCAAGCTCAGAGCAATGCAAGCAATGATCCTACCGATGTTTGCCTTGAGCTGAGCAGGTCATTGTTTCACATGACCACCCTGGGGTGACATGTCAGATTTTACAGAGGAGGAAACTGAGGCTCAGAGAAGATTAAGTCATGGTCCAGCTGTCCAGCTGCTAAGTGGCCAAGCCAGGCCTGAGTGCAGGAGACTCTGACTTCCAAAACTTTCACACCAGGCTATCCCCTTCAGGAGCTATGGGGCAAGGAGACAGGCTGGTCCCCGCCCCGCTGGGAGCACTAAGGCAAAAGCAGAGAAGAGTTAGAGATGAGGAATGGCAAGTTCTCTGGGACGGGGAGTAGTCTGGCAAGGCTGCCTAGAGGAGGCAGCGCCTGAGCTGTGCACGGAGAGACTCAGCGATCGTGGGAGGGGAGTGGGCTTGCAGGACTGACCCTGGCCAGGGTGGGGCAGCAGGGAAGCAGGCCCCCAAGGAGAAAAGGGGTGGGGACAGGAACAGCAGCCATGCTCCCCACAGTCTAGCTGTTGGGACTCTACAAGCACAGAAGTTAGAAGGACAAGGAGCTGGGGCATCGCAGGGAGTGGGGGCTGAGGGAAGGGAGCCCCCACACTGAGCAGGTATTAGCTTCCAAGCACTTCGCACTCGATATCTCATTTTAACTTCTACTATTGCCCCGTGCAGTCAGCCCAATTATCTCCGGGTGCTAAAGGCAGAGCAGGCTGATTAAGGCACTAGAGCCTAGCAGTTCAGGTTCCTCATTTGTACGGTGGGAGGAATCACACTGTCCTGGGGGAGGATAAAGAAGGCAACACGCGTAAAGCACTGGGTTCTGTTCTGTCATAACTCACTGCATGGCACCTGGGATTGTCACTGCCCGCAGTTGCCAGCTAGTGTGCAAAAGAGTCAAAGGCGGGACCTGGCCAGTCTGACCCAAGCCCACACCTTCCCTTTACCTTTACTGCAGAAGGAACCTGTGCCCCACCAGGCCACTGCCCACTAGAGATCTCCAGCTTCCCCAGCCCCTCTGCTCTCTCTGGGGTCCTGAGTGGAGCTGGGCTTCCCTGACCCAGGTGGCAGAGCCACAGATACCCCTCAGGGTTTCCCAGCAAAGGCTTTTGTCAGAAAACTCAGGGAATGGTAGGATAAAGATGGCCTCCTTGCCCTGCCTCTATTGGGCTGTAGGTCTTCCTGGTACTTTCTGGGACAGGCCCCAGGTGGGGAGGTTGGCCTCTGGTGGCCTGGGACACCCAAGAGTACCACCTGCAGTGATGATTAGTGGCTCCCTCTGCTGAGCCTTTACTCTGGGCTGGGGGCCAGCTAACAGTCCACATGCTTTAACTCTCAGCAACTCTGTCTAACACAACTCTCTCAACAACCTCAGAAGTGGGCATTATTTCTCCCATCATACAGCTAGAAAATAGAAGCTCAGAGAGGGTGAGTGATTTGACCAAGGTCACACAGCTAGTAAGTGGCAGATAGGACTGGTACCCATGTCAGCCTGACTCCACCCTGCATTGGGACAGGGACCTAACTACCTGCTCAAGGAAGTCAGGGGCCAGCCCCACCCCTACTTCCCATGTCTCCTGAGGTGCCCACCCGTTGGCTGGCACAGAGGCAGGACCTGACAAATATGTCAATTATTACCTGATACTCAGAGCAGCAGAGTCCAACAGTTTCCTCCAAGGGACAATAGCCTAGGGGAGGGAGTGCCCTGGGTGCTTCATCCGAAGTAAAAGCTGATGCTGCTGTCCCAGGGCAGTGTTGGCAGGAGGGGCTGGAGCTCTAACCTGGGCTAGCCCAGGGCAGCCTCTGCTGGGCCGAGGCCACCCCCTTTGCTAAGTGTCTAACTACTCACAGGCAGCAGTGTCAGCAAGTGCTAATCCTGGTGTCTGTCCATTATCCCATGCTAAGGGCTTAGTCTGCACGGTCCACCTGTGCGGTGAGCAGCACCATCCCAATTTAATGAATGAGGAAACTGAGGCCCAGACTGGTGGGTAAGTTGCCCAGAGTCACAGTTCTAGGAAGATGCAAGGTCAGGATTTGAACTCTGTCCTGTCTGGCTCCAAAAGGAAGCCCCTTCCCCTACTCTCTCCCCGGGCAGCTTGCAGTGCAATTCTTTGGCAGCTTGTATCCTCTCGGAAGGGGCAGAGCGGGACAGATGGGGTACAAGGGCCTGGGCCTCTGCAGCCCCCTTCTCATCCTCTCTGGGGCTGGCATTGAAGGACAGCATCCCTCAGGCCACTCAGTGTGAGGGCCCCTGGGCAGGTCTCACATCTTGGGCTCATCTTCCCCAAGACCTGGGCACTGGCTCTGCTGCAGTCACCCCAGCCCCGGGCCTCAGGAGGGAGGGGAGGCTGAGCTGGGGGCAGGAATCAAGGCCAAAGAAGGAGCTGGCAGCCCCCACCCACCAGGCCAACACTGCCCTCTGCAGGGGCACTGGGCTGGTCAGGGCAAGAGCTGACCCTGCAGCTGTCAGCACTGGCCAAAAATGGAGAAGGAATGATGCCCCATGCTGGCCCTTTCCTAATATAGCGCCGCTTGCAGCTATTTTGAGCCTGGGAGGACAGAGGGAATTTTATCAGCTCTGAGAGGGTGGCGGGTCTGGGGCTGAGCAAAGCCACCACACGGCCCCCTGGGGCCAGGGATCCCTGACTTTAGCTCGGCTCCCGAGGGTTCTGGCCGTGGGACTACCAGGTCCAGGCCAGCTCAGGCCCTGGCTTGCTGACCCTGAGCCCATGGTGAGCAGATCCAGGAAGGTGGCAGGGTTTGGGGACAGAGCCCACCACCTTCCACACTGTCTCCCTCTCTCGCTTCACACAGGGCCATTGGCCACAGGGTCTGCCGCTGCAGGGAATATGCATTTAAAGAAACGTGATATAGACAATGCTTCCCCCAAGGAGACCATGCTCCAGGAAGTTCGCTCTCAGATGAGAGTGAGGGGTATGGTCCCTCCATGGTGTCCATGGGGCTTTGCTGCAGCAAACCTTGGACTCACACTTCTCCCTGAGCCTCCTTAGTCCTCCTTCCTGCCTCATGGCTAGTCCACAGGCCTTTAGGAGTGGTCCCTGGGGACTGTGTCACTCCCCACTTCTGTACCCCAGGAGGAGACGCAGGGCTGCGTGCCCCTCTTCTGGGAGGGAGAACAGCTGGGGGCTGTGGGTAACCCTGCCGAATACACCAAGCCCCAGCACCACTGCAACGCAGCTCCAGGAGCAGAACTCCAGAGCTGCTCCCGTGAAACAGGGGCAGAGCTGCTGTTAGCAGGGAGGCACCTGGGCTGTGGCCCTCTCCATAGCAGCCACAGCTGATCCTGTCCCCATCCCCAGCTTCCTCTCCGGGGCTTATAGCTGGGCTGAATGTGGGGGATTCACGTACATGGATAAATGCCCATGAAGATGGACAAGAAAACCCTTTTCCCTGGCAAAACTGAGGGCACTGGGGGCCGCTGAGGGGGAAACACTGCCACGTCAGGTCCGGACTCTGAGCTCTCCTGACTCTCCCCACCCGGTGCCGTTCTGCCTCCATAATGACCAGTCTGAGGATGGTCCCCACGCTCACACTGCCCTGGCATGAGCCTTGTTCTGATCACCCTGTCTTCTTTGCCCTTCTCTCCTCCCCAGGTGGTAGCCAACTCTCCAGCCAAGTTAGTATCGAAGGACAGCATGTGTGTGCGCGCTTGTGTGCTGACCCCAGCATGCGTCTGCGTGTCTGGCGTGGACAGTGTGTGCTGCCGGCATGTATGTGCCTGTGTGCATGTGTGAGTGGGGGTGCATTTGCGCTCCTCAGGGAGCCTGCATGTGTGTGAAGCTGGAGTGTGGAGCGGAGGCGTTTTGGGGGTGGGAGTGGGGGCTCCATCCGATGGTTCCAATTTCGATCCGGATTTCCTGCTGCAGCTGCTTAGGACGCGCAGGCGGGCTGGGGGGCAGGGGGCGCGGCCACTGGGCCTGTGTGAGCCTGAAGACCTTTCTGTCCTGGCGGGACCCCTCAGAAGGGCTGCTCCTGACCTTGTCTTTGCCTGGGGGCACACCTATCCGTTGGAGGGAAGGGTCTCCTATGCCTAGAGGCTGGCGGGACACACAGCAAGCTGGACTCAAGAGCCCCAGGCCACCGGAGCCCTTCTCTGAGGAAGAAACACCTGCACGAAGCATCCGGAAGAGCAGAGCCCCAGGCCGCTGAGGAGGTGGTCTGCAGGACGGGCTCCTTCTTGGAGGAACATCGCTCAGAACTCCTGTGGGTGCCCAGTGGGGCTGCTTCTCACCTTCGGGTCGTTTTGGACTCAGCTTGGGCTGCCGCTGCCTCTCACGCGTGGCCCAGCGCCTGTCCCTGACCCTCAAGCTCCTGCTTCCCCTGCTGTGTGTGGAGGAGATCTCTCCATGCCTGGCCCCACCCTGCGCACCCTGGGAGGCAGCTCAGGCTGAGCCAGGCCCTGCGGGGGACCTGGGAAAGCCTCCTGCAGGGAGCTCTGCGGAGGGTGCTGAGGATTTTCCTGACCAGAGGCAGCCCACCCACAGCCGGGGGAACTTGGGTAGCCTGAGTGCAATCAGGGCCGCAGCTTTGGGAGATCTCTCTCCACCCCCACCACCAGCAGCCCTTGCCTTGACCACCCACGTAACCACCTCCTGTTGCCCTTTTCTCCTCCCCCTCCCTGCCCGTCCTCACGCGCTCCTCCCCAGCGCTGACTA
Organism: Lepilemur ruficaudatus; assembly: GCA_963574885.1. Taxonomy (NCBI): domain Eukaryota; kingdom Metazoa; phylum Chordata; class Mammalia; order Primates; family Lepilemuridae; genus Lepilemur; species Lepilemur ruficaudatus. The sequence continues at coordinate 49,946 of CAUYRT010026137.1, read as the reverse complement.
CCAGGAACGCTTCAACCCCAGCGCCCTGAAGGACTCGGCCCTGTCCACCCACAAGCCCATTGAGGTGAAGGGGCTGGGCGGCAAGGCCACCATCATCCATGCGCAGTACAACACGCCCATCAGCATGTACTCTCAGGACGCCATCATGGACGCCATCGCCGGGCAGGCGCAGGCCCAGGGCAGCGACTTCAGCGGGTAAGCGCCTCCCCTCCTCCACCGTCCTCAGCGCCTCTGCCACACACCAGGGCTCATCGTCCGCAGAGCCCAGGGACCAGGCCATCGGGACCAGCTTTCCTCCCTCACCCTGGACCTCCTGGGGGCACAGGCCCTTGGAGGGGAGCCAGCCTTCGCCAGGGCCTTCTGGAACGTGGCTGTCCTCTCTTCAGAACCTGTCTCATGGTCAGCCTTAGGAGAAAGGTGGCGAAACGCAGAGTACCGTGGTTCCTCGAAGCGTTCCTCAGCCTCTGCACTTTCCCAGGCTCTGTGACGGGCTGGCTTAGGAAGAGACTTCTGCACTGGTCTTAACAAGGGGCCTCTCACAGCTAAGCCCTCTTCGCAGGGGGGTGGTGCCGTGTTCTTCCTGCGATAACAGTCAATTCAGATACCTGCCTGGGTTTCTGGTTTGGGAAGGGGCCAGGGTCTAACCATCGGAGTTGTTGTTGGCAGTCAGTCCCACTGATGGGCACCTCCCTCCTCCTCTTGGTCTCAGGAAGCCCGGCCTCAGGGCAGTTGGATTTCAGACATCTTGGTTCCAGGAATTTGTCCTTTAGCTGTGATTGGGAAATTGGACGGTTGAGTAAGGAAAGAGTTGGCTACAAATCATTTGTGGATGAAAAATGCTAATAGTGCAAACATTAATGGGACCTCTCTCTGTCTCTGTCTTTCTCCCTGTCTCTCTCTCACTCTGTCTTCCTCCTTCTCTCTCTGTTGTCTCTCTTTCTTGCACACACGCGTGCACACACACAGTGCCTTACTGTTTTCTACTTGGGAATACCATAGTGTTGACTGGAACTGGCTGGTTATCTCTTTGGGCAACATCTTATCCCTGGGTCAGGATCCCCAACAAGTCAAGGCAAAAAGTCTTAAAATGACAGCTGTACGTTTTTTCTAAAGCTAGGAAGACAGATGTTACAAGAGGGCTAAAGGGGTTAAAAAGTCACAGATAACCCCTGCAGTGCTTGGCCTTTCCAGAGCCCAGCCGCTGTGGCCATGGTATGCATACAGGTTGAAAGGGCAGGCTCCAGAGGCCAAAGGATGAAGGCTGGTGTGGCCTTCCTGGGCTCTCTAGTCCTGGGATCCTGGTGCCCACAGTACTGGCTTAGGGCCACCAGGGGGCAGAGGTCACCTGTCCCGAAGCTGCACATCTCAAACCCCTCAGGCTTGGGGCTGCCGGCTTTGCATAACTCTGGGCAATGTTGATTTCTTTAATTCCATCATTTAAAGCAGAAAATATGACCATGCAAGTTTAAAAACACAGCCATTAGCTCATGTGTACCCAGAAAAACAAGGCTGCCTGACTAAGCCCAAGAGTTAACAGGGATTTCCTGTTAACATTTCTTTGCCTCGTGTGTCCTTGGTGTGCTCTTAAAAGTGGTAGCAGTCGCCAAAGGGAAGTTCAGTGGAAAATAATGACAGAGCTGCTCTTCACTAACTCTTTCCTGCACCTGGGAAGACGGCAATTGTTTGGTTTTACCACTAGGGTATCCATAATTTTCGGAACATGGCGCACTATTGACTAATCTAGGCTTCTCAAAGGACCTTTCCCATCTCCCTCCTGTTCCCGGCCCTCCCTTTCCCTTCCCCTGCTGCCTGGAAAGGACCATCCTTTCCCCTTCCTTTTAGCACCCCCACGCTGGGCTGACGCTGCCGTGGCGCCAGTGGGCAACCCTCTCGGCCATAACGTGCTCCCATTTCTGCTGTTAATTTCCGCAGTTCCTTCCTTGCTGACTTGTTTTCTTTTTCTCTTTTCCTTCCTCCTTCACCCACCCGACTTCCATAACTCATTTCTGATCCTAACCCTGCTCTCTTGTGTGCGCCGCCCTCTGCCATCCCATGATGGACGCGCACTCATGGCTGGGTTTCCCTCTGCTTGGCAGGGCGTCGCCGCTGGTGTAAGTAGACCACGCAGTGTCTGTCCCGTCGTCCATCTGTCTGGTTGCAGGATGGTGTGTGGCTTTGGTGGGATGTATCTGAGGACCGTGGTCAGTCCATGTGCTCTGTCCATGTTCTTCCTCACACCCACCTCACAGCCAAACGACATCCCCTGCAGCCTGTACAGGCAAACACTTGTCTTTGGGGGTTTGGCCCAAACAATGTCACTGTGGCTGCAGAGTAACGACACTCACATTGTACTCCCCCCAGGCTGGGGTGCATCCCTGTGTTCTTGCCATGCTTCCGATGGCTGCTCCTAGCCTTTCCAATCTGCAATGGGACAGCATAGACCTGAATGTCTGAATCCACACTTGCCTGTGACTCAGGGCTAGAGGGTGGCAAGGTGACCTCTTGTAGGCCACTCCCCAGAATCCTCGCGGGAGATGAACCTGCGGGAGCCAGTCCCTGCCATGACCACCCATGGGAGGTGAAAAATGAATCAAATTTGGCGACAGTGCATAGTGGGGCAAATACCAGAGGTGAAGTTGATGTCACAGTGACCATGGCGTATTTTCTGTGGCAAAAAGAATAAGCCAGAAGCGGTTCCAGAGAGTGGCCTCAAGCCCAGGCCCCCAGAACTGCAGGGTCTGTTTCGTCCTCTCCTCACATGTTCTCCCTAAGCCTTCGTGTCTTGAAAGGCACAATAGTCCCTCGTCTGACTCCAGTCTCTGTTGCACCAGCAACACGAGCCCCTGGTCTTTGCAGTTTGTGGGAAACGATGCCAGCAATGTTGAGTCCCAAAGACACACGCCTGGCAGCTTTCTTGAGCCCTTGGAGCTGAGAAAGGCACAGGGGAGCTCTTCATGGGCACATCCCCGGGAAAAGGCAGCAGTCGCCTCTGGTTTGCTCTCTGTATCTCAAAGCTCCGTGTAGACAGGCTCGAGGGCAGGGCCTTGGCTTGGGACCATACCTTCCCTCTCGCACGGCACAATCTATGCTCCTTCTTCCCTTCTTCTGGCAGGCCAGGAGCCAGGACCAGGTCATGCCTTCCTTTGTCCATCTCACCCAAAGACCTCAAGAGCCCTTGGGACTCCCCTCTAGCCAGAAATGGCCTCCCCTAGCAAGAGTGAGTTTCCTCCCTCTCCTTTGCTTCTCCCTGGCTGGACCCCAGAGGGAGTCCAGCTGGGCTGGGAGGCACTGCTGGTCTTCCCTGTCCGATCCCAACCACAGGCTGTCTGTACCTATAGCTCTCCGGACCAGGGCAGAGCCTTCAGGGAAATAGGGACAGCTTCACCCAACTTTAATCATCTTTCTCTACCTCTGTGCTTGTAGCTCACCCTGAGCCAGACACGGGAGACCAGTCCTGGGAGACCAGGCCAGTTCTCTGCCCAGCTCCTTGCAGAGAGGGTAGAAGACATGAGCACTGGAAAGATCCTTCTCCCAGCCAGCCATCCCTCTGAGGGGAGTGGGGAGGCAGGCAGGAGGATGCTGGCCAGGACGGGTCTGGGCTGTGCCATGTCTCCAGGCACAGAGCATCTGGATTTCCGTAAGACCCCAGTGGTCAGAAATAGCCTTCGAGCCCTTGTGACTGCGGAGAGCCAGATGGGAAGGACACTAGGCTAGAAGCTGGGAAGCATGGGCTCCAGCTCAACAGGGGCCTACCTGCCATAACTTGGAGCTAGCCGGCTGGCCTCTCTGGACCTCAGTTTCAGCATCTATAAGAGGACAGGGCTGGACCAACAGTCTGTCATTGCTGTGAGCTTCACGTGAGCCCTCCCTAACCTTTGAGAAGGTGGGCTGGGCAGTCTAGATCCTCTGGTCCCCTGGCTGGGGTTAGTGGGCACCTATAAGGCTTTTGATCATTGCTGCACTACAGTCTGATCTGGGCTGGTAGCACTGGACCCAAGGGGCTCTGGGGTCCCTTCTGGCTCTGGTCCAGGATTCATTCATTCAGCTAAGAGTTTTGAGCACCTGAGCCAGCCCCTGGGAGTGTAAGAGAAGGTCACCAGGCCCCACTCCCCCACAAAAGGCTGTGCTGCCCTGGGGCACAGGGCCTTGCTGCCTCATTGCTCACACCACCTCCCAGCAGAGTCTGCCTGCTTGCAGCTGAGCCCAGAACCCTCCGCCCTCTTCCAGGGCAGTCACAGCTTTGGCAGCCCCCTGTTTGCATCCGCAGGTGCGAGGAGGGCAGTGGATGGGCCCTGAGGAAGCCTCTGGGTTCCCCCAGATGGCCTGTTCTCGCCCAGGCCCATACTCAGGGCATGCTCAGAAAACTCAAAATTACTTCAAGAAGACCTCTTCTGTTTCCTCCTTCCTTAAAGGGGATCCGGGGGTGGGGGCATCTTCAGACCTGGGCCTGGAGTTCTCTCTGGGAGGGGCAGACTGGAAGGATCTGAGCCCCCAACCCTCACCAGGACCACCCTGAGCACTGAGGACCCAGGGCTCGCCCATGTCATGGGTTCTCAGAGGGCAGTGGGTGAAGGCCAGGTGGGCACAGAAGAGCACGTGGGTGGGGGGGTGCTCAGGGGCACAGTGGGGTGGGCGGGTTCCAGCCTCGCCCCCGCCCACTTCCCTTCTGCACTGCAGGAGCCTTCCTGTCAAAGACCTCACCGTGGACAGCGCCTCTCCCGTGTACCAGGCTGTGATTAAGAACCAGAACAAGCCGGAAGATGAAGCTGAGTGGGCCCGGCGCTCCTCCAACCTGCAGTCGCGCTCCTTCCGCATCCTGGCCCAGATGACAGGGACGGAATTCAGTGAGTGAGGGCTGCCGGGGTGGGCGCAGGGTAGGGAGGTGCTGAGGGCCACAAGGGGCCTGGAGCCGGCCGCTCAGTCTTGGGCCCCACGGAAGCCACAGAGTCCAGAGGCCTTTATCATTCGTTAGCGGCCAGCAGAGCTCCTGTGGGCCCTCAAGCAGGTGGCCAGTGATGGCAGCTTCTGCTCCAAGCCCACCTGTGACAGAAGGCAGCAGGCTTGTGGAGCAGCTCCTGGAGAAATGACTACTTGGGGCTGGGATGGGAGGACAGCACAGGCCTCGCCTCTGACCCTGCCCAGCACGCAGCCCTTCCTGTCCACAATGACAAGCCGGGGGCAGGAGCTACTTGGGCCTGGCTGCTCGGCAGCTCTTCCCTGTGCTCCCTGTCAGTGCCCTGACCAGCTCCTTTCTACCCACAGTGCAAGACCCTGACGAAGAAGCTCTGCGAAGATCAAGGTGAGTGCCCGGACCCAGGCTCCGCAGCTTTGCCCTTCTAGCCCCATCCCACCTGAGCAGCACCTAGGCCACAGGACTCATGGAAGGAACCTCTCAAATTCATGGATTTGGAAAGCCTGGCCCGAAAAGGGCTCCAGTACACGCTGGCTTGAGGCAGCCATCCTGGGTCAGGGGTCTCTGTGCCCCAGCCCCAGTCTACAGGAGGGAAGACTCCAGGCTCTCTTGGCTCCGTCCCTGGGTAGGGGGCAGGGCTGCTTTGGCCTTTGCTGGGCTATTGAGAATGAAGGCATCTCTCCCTGTGAGGGCTCGAGGCTGGCCACCTCGCCTACCCACTCACCTCAGGGCCTATCCCCCTGTGAGTCTAAAGGCTGGGCACTGGGCAGCAGGCAGGCAGGAGGCCATGCTGGGCTTGGACGCCTGACCCCTGGACTCCCCTGTCCAGGCCTGCATTGAGGTACCAGTTCTGTAAATTGCTCAAAGCACAACAGCAGCTGAAAGGAAGATAAGTCCTCAACATGAAGAGGGGCTTGTGCAGAGCTGGGGGTCTCAGGGAATGGTTTCCCTGTCAGTGGCAGTTCTGAGGTCACAGCCACTAACCCAGCATCGTGGCCTATCAGGTGCTCGTAGCCCTGGGTGTGAGGGAGGCATGCTGCTCTGGAACCCACTGGAACTCACTAGGGCCTTCCATGGTGAGGCGTGGGGCTCAGTGTGACTGTACGTACACTCCCAGTAGCAAATATGCCATCCGCATGCTCTTTCCAGCACAGTCTGCCTTGGGCCAGCGCTTCCTGTGGCGGCCTCTGTGTGAGGGGCTGGGGTCAGAGGTGCTCTCCCACCCTGGGCCAAGCTTTCTGGACTTGCTAACCAGCGCGTAGTGGCCACAGGACCCACAGAGTAAGACTCGGGCCAGCTCAGACTTGATGTAGATTTTCTTTTTGAATCTGTATTTTTGCCAACCCAACTTGCTCCACTCTTTGGCTGGGCATCCAGACCTAAAGTGTGGTCCCCCAGGTCTGCATGGAATGCATGCAGTTCCAACAGTCCTTAACTCTTTGTGCCTGCAATGCATCTAGAGTTTCAGATGAGATATGTTTGATTTAGCTCAGAAGTTAAGATCTAGCTATGTTAAGGGTGACCGAGCTCTCGGCTGTCCCCTCCTCCTACGCTGCGCTGCCCCTGTGTGCTGTCCCCATATTTGTCCCACTCTTCTCTTTGAAGCCACCCATGTAGATGCTTCTGTGAGCAATGTAGACATTCCCAAAGATTTGATACAGGGATCTTTATATATCCCAGAGTCAAATGGCCTAAAAATCCTCAGTTCCTTCCACCAACAGGTCAGGAAGGGGCCTTTTTCCTCCCTCCCACAAGACACAGAGTGTTGCTTCTCCAGACCCTGTCACCCCCTTCTGGTTACTTCATATTCCTCTTCCTTCAATATACAGGGTGGTCCCACCAAGCTTGTGCCTCAATACCCAGGCGTCATTAGCAGGGGAAATGTACCATGGAGGTAGATTACAGCGAACTTTTGACTTTTGCATTTCCCCTGGAATCTCTGCAGACTCTGCAAAGTTATTGAGTGAGGAGAACACACTGGCAGTATAAAGGGTGGTCCCCAGGCCTCATTCTTGGTCTTCCTCTTCCCTCCTACCAGAAGCATCTCTTGAGGCTTGTTCTACCTGATCTTGCAGACATGCAAGGTGGGGAGGGATTGTCCTTCCTCCAGGGGCCTAACCCCACAGGAGCTTGGTTTGGCCCCCACCAAGAGGCAGCAGGTCTTGAGAACTCTGGTGCAGAGCTACTGTAGAGTTTCATCACGGGAACTCCAGAAAGAGGGCCCAAGAAGAGGCTCCAGCCTGCTTCCTCCCTCAGGCCCAAGCAGCCTCCCTTGGCAGGCGCTGCCCCCCATCAGCCCCTCCCTCTGGGTTCTCAGGCCCTGCAGTGGAGGCTCTGGGGCACCCCACTAGACTTCTGCCCAGGGATGAAGGAGCTGCTTTCCCTTTGACTTTGTGTCACTGAATCCCAAGCAGGCAGATCATAGACCTGGGGTGGGGGAGCAATGGGTGCAGCAGTTCACTTCTGTTTGTGATTAAAGCCTCAAGTTGTGGCTGTGGCCACTGGTTATGGCTGAGGCCATCTGAGCAGAAGGGAGCACCCTTGTCCCCACTTTGGTTCAGGCTGGTCAGGGCTCTTGCTCCTCAGGGGCCTGAGCCACACTTCTATCCGTCCCCAATCCCAAGTCAGAAGCTGCACCCCAGATCCTGCTGACCGGTCTGTTGGCTGAGGGCAACCACCGCCTCCTTCTCTTTCTCCTCCCAAATTAGCATCACTCCCAGCAAGGATTCTAAGGGTCTCTCCTGAAGGCTGAGCTCCCACAGGGAGGCTTCACTGCAAACCCTGCCAAGTATCTCACCCCAGCAGAGCCTGAGCTTGCCAAGCCTGCGCATGGTGACCGCCCAAGCAGTCTATGCCCGTGCGAAGGTGCTTTCCCCTTCCTACTGTGTGTGGTAAGAAAGTGGCCAGGAATGTCAAGTGAGTAGTGTCAGGTGTTCTGTACCACGCAGGGGCACTGGTGACCTCGAGGACAGGTGCGAATCCACATGTCAGGCAGACTTGCAAACTCTCCCCTCACTTCTGTCACTGCCATGCCTCCAAGGCCGCCCCCACAGAGCAGCTCACAGCCCTCCTGTCCTCTAAGGTCCTGGCTCCCGATGGTGTCCCTGGTGTCTGGTAGCACGTAGCTTTCTTCTGAGGCTCCAGTGCCTACCTGCTGGCCAGCCCAAGGCAGAGTCTAATCTCCAGGGACCCTGTCTTTACATGGAGGGGTGGTGCCTGAACAGCCCAGGCATTCACCAAGGACTTAGCTGCCCTCCCTAGAAACACCCCAGCACCTTAGGAAATTGTCCAAGCTGCCTTGAACATCAGCTCCTGTCTGCTTCCACGTGGGAGCTTCTCCAGTAGGTGTAGGTGATACTGTGGCTCCCTAGTTCCCACCTGAGGTAGCTGAAATAGTGCCTCCATCCCACAAGCAGAGCCCTAATCTCAGAGAGGTCACCAAAGCTTCCCTCTGACTTCAGGACGACACTCCAGGGCCCTAATGGCTTGGAAGTTTGGGTCTGCATTGCACAGCCATGATGGGGGTGGGGATGGGGGCAAGCCCAGCTCCGTCCTAGGCAAGGCTTAAATCCCTGAGGTCTCTGGATCCCACTGCTCGGGTGTCACCATCTTGGAGGCCCCTAGTGCGTAACCCAGAGTGCCCTGCCCCTGCCTTGTGGCGCAACTGCCTATAAATGCAGTCCCAGATGCTCACCTGGCTAAAGACCTCTGCGTGTCTCCTTCATCCCAAGTGTTAGGAGCAATGCTGATTTCTAGAGGAGAGTTCCTGGAGGAGTTGAAGGTGAGGGCTGCATCATACCCCCTCCTCAAACGATGTGACAATCCCCTACATCCTTTCTCTACCCAGCAGCAGTGGATGCTGAGGCTCACCGGCCCTCCGCCCCTCCTCCTTCCCCACCCCCGTAGCCCCTGGGGCGAGTCCACGCCCTCTTTCCTCCGCTGTGCATCCTTCAGCTCTGCCCCCGTCCAGCCGCCTACTTATGCGCTGGCACAGCACAGGGCCCTCCCTTAGACGGGACCCTGGTAAAAAGGCAGAGACTAAAGTTACCTGTGTTTCATGGATTTTCAGTCCCTGGTGTTCAGCCCTGCTAGCAAGTTTGAAAACCACAACTGGAGAGCCCAGGACACCCCAGTGTCACCGCCTAAGCAGCCCTCAGGGGGGTCGAGGGTTTCTTCCTCTCTCTCACTCTCCTGTCTCTTTCCCTGTCTCCTGTGCCTTCCGCTCCCTGCTCCTTTCTTTGGCTGGCTGAGGATCTCTAAACAGCTGCAAGCAGAACAGTCTCACTAGACCTGCCAGCTCTTCCAGGACTGTCCCCAATCCTGTCACTAAGCACTGACAACAAACTGTCACCCAGCCACCACAGGCCTTGCTAGGACTGATGATTTACAGGCAAACTGGCTGTATCTGATTTGTGCCGTGTCCTGGGTAGTCTCTATGGGATGGTCATGACTGTAATGCTGTCAGTGGGGTTGTGTGGGCCCTGCCACAGGGCCTTTGCTCATGCTGTCTTCACCCCTTCACCCTGACCTCAGAAAGGCAGGTGTACAGCAAGGGAAGATGCCTAGCACTTAGATTATGGTCCTGTCACTGAGTGTCTGTGTAGCTTTAGGCCATTCATGTGACATTTCTGGGCCTCGGTTTCCTCTTGGTATAAGGAAAGTTAGGATTAGATCACTGGTTTTCAAATACGTGAGCAGTGAGCCCTTTTTGTCAGACTATCACAGAAACCTAATATGCAGGACTCAAGGGGTAGAGTGAGGGTCTGGCAGGTAATGCAGACATGAGAAAGTGGACCTCTGAGTGTGGGGATGTGGGGACTGGTCCCTGATGACTGTTACTATGCAGAAATGTAACACCAGCACAGCAACATCTTCTGATCTTCAAAGACCTGAAGTTCATCTTCGTGATTTTCACATGCTGGCAACTCATTTTTTTTTTAATTGTGTTTTATTTATTTATTTTTTGTGTGAGACAAGAGTCTCACTCTGTTGCCCGGGCTAGCGTGAGTGCCATGACGTCAGTCTAGCTCACAGCAACCTCAAACTCCTGGGCTCAAGCGATCCTCCTGCCTCAGCCTCCCAGGTAGCTGGGACTATAGGCACACGCCACCATGCCCAGCTAATTTTTTCTATATATATTTTTTTAGTTGTCCAGATAATTTCTTTCTGTTTTTAGTAGAGATGGGGTCTTGCTCTTGCTCAGACTGGTCTCAAACTCCTGACCTTGAGCGATCCACCTGCCTTGGCCTCCCACAGTGCTAGGATTACAGGCATGAGCCACCGCGCCCAGCCAGCAACTCATTTTTTAAATTAAACTTTTTATTTTGAGATCATTGCAAATTCAAGTGCAGTTGTAAGAAATACAGAGGGATCCCATGTGCCCTTTAGCCAGTCCCCCCAGTGGTAACATCTTGCAAAACTGAAGCACAGTATCAGAACGAGATGTTGACACTGACACAGTCAAGACACAGAACATTCCACCACCCCAGCATCCCCGAGTTGCTGTTTTACAGCCACACCCTCCCCCTCTAGTGTCCACCCCCTTCTTAACCTCTGACAACCACTAATCTGTTATCTGTTCTCCATTTCTATAATTTCATTCCTTTCAATAATGTTCCATTGATGGAATTGTGCAGCATGTGACCATTTTAGGATTGGCTTTTTTCAATTAGCATAATTCCCTGGGGATTCATCCAAGTTTCTGAGTGTCCCAGTGGTTCATATTTTCCTTTTAATTGCTGAGTAGCATCCCATAGTATGGATATTTTAATTTTTAAATCAAGTTTTAAATGCTATACAGGTTAAACACACTGCGTGTGTGGCTAGATATGGCCCTTTGGCCACCAGTTGACACCTCTGAGACAGGATGTTGGCAGCCCTTCCAGCCTGGAGGGCCTGGGATTCTGGCAGCAGCGGCACTGGCCTTTCCCAGGCGCACTGTCCTCCATTTCCACGTTCTGCTGCTGCTTGCCTACTCTGCACTGGGCCCTAGGCTGAGCAGGTGTGGGTTGAGCCCCCAGAGGTCTTGCTGGCGGGAAGTGGCGGGAAGTTCTGGCCCTCTGTATATGTGACAATGGCCCTGTGAGTATGTGTGTTTGCACGTGTGTGTCTGGGCTGTGCTCAGGCCTGGGTGGGCAGGGGCAGGCGGTGGTGTGAGAAGGCGTCTCTCTCAGGACAGTGAAGGCTTGGCGAGGCCAGGGCAGCACAGGGAGGTGGCAGTTCTGCCCACCAAGCCTCATGACAGGGCATAGGCGTTCCTCCTTCTCGATGCTCAGCTAGGGGACAGAGATCATGCTAGGTGCACCTGCCTATTTCATTCAGTTCTGAGAGCCCACAGCCAAAGCAGCCCTGCCCAGCCCTAACCACATAGGCCAGGGAGCCCCTCTTTGCCCAACCTCCCCCCAGCCCCATTAGTCAGGCCCCTTCTCTGTGGCCCCTCCACTCACTCAAGGAAGGGGCTTCAGTTCCTCCATCCCAGTCCCGGGAACTCTGGTCTTGCCCCAACCCAGACCTGACCACCTAGAAAGCACCCCATGGATGGCAAAGTTTCTCCAAGCCAACTTCCTCCCTCCCATGCCCTCCATCCCAGCTATCAGACAGGGGAATGGTGAACACATCCCCTAACCCCTTTCATTCTTTCTCTCTTCTCTCTCTCTTTCTGTCTTTCTCTGTCTCTGTCTCTTTCTCTCTCTATGCCACAGGGAAAGGTTTGAAACGGAACGTAACAGCCCACGTTTTGCCAAATTGCGCAACTGGCACCATGGCCTTTCAGCCCAAATCCTTAATGTTAAAAGCTAAAAGGCTGCCTGGAATCCCCTCACCCCAACAGGCTGGACTCCCTCTCTCCCTCCCCCACACAGATCTGGCATGTGAGCCCCACGGTGATGCTTGACAGTGTATAGCTGTGCTGGGGGCACCTCTATAGCCAACTGCAGCACTTCTGCCCTCTGCCACCCCAGAGCTGATGCCCGGGCCCAGTGCCACGCAGCGCTGCACCCCCACCCAGTGCAACCCTCACCACCCCCAAACAGCCCGAGCCCATGCCTCCCGCACAGGGCTTAGCCATAGACCAGCGAGGCCATGATGGGGTTTGCTGGCATAACACCCTAGAGCCAAGGGAAATGGAATGTGCCACTGCCCAATTTCACACCACCCTCAGCTCCTGGCCTTGTGCCATCCTGGATTGAGTCGCCCATAGATCAAGGTCCTGGGAAGAGGCCAATCCCTGGCCCGCTGGCCCCTGGCTGTCCTCTGGAGCCCAAGGCAGCCTGGAACAGGGCTCTCTGCAGAGGAAGTGGAAGCCCTAGGGCAGATGAGGCAGAGACCCCTCCTGGCTGTGGTGAGATCGGGGTGTGTGTCCTCCTCTCCGTACCATGTGCTGGCTCCATAGTTCTCTCTCCTGTACATATATATGCATGCTTGTTCTGAAATAAAGAGGATTTGAAGTGAACCAAACCAAGCCCCAGTCATGCTGTGCCTGTGTGCGTCCCGCCCAAGAGGGGCTGTAAGGCAGTGTCTGGGACAGAGAGAGGACAGGTGCCACCAGGAAGGGGCAGGAGCAGTGCCCGTCAGGCCCCAGACCCAGCACAGCTCTGCTTGCCTCTGCTTCCCTACCCTGCAGGGAGGGATGGCAGGTACACATCCATGCTATAGCCTGTGGGCAACCTTAGTCTCTCACGAGCAGGGAGTATGGAGGATACCCGGATGCTCCTTCTCCTCCCACACCCCACTGCGACCAGTAGGCCAAGCCATCATCCTTCAGAAAGCACACTGCAAGCCCCTCTGCCAGGAAGGTGCTACTTATGCTCAGTCCTGGTCCAGGAGGTGAGAGGAGGGCTCCAGTGGGCACACCTGGGCTAAGGAGCAGTTTGCAGGGGAACTCAGTAGGCTGGGCTGGGGCTGGGGCTCAGGGGAGAGGTGATGGAAGGCAGACGTGGCAGAATCTTTCTCAAGCAGCAGGAGGACAGGGAATGTCTCCCACTGGGCCTTGCTTCCCCAGCCCACCTGAGCTTGTCCTAGTCCTGAGCATTTGGTCAAGGGATAGTCAGGGTGGCAGCAGCCAAAAAGATTCAGCCAGTCCTGCTGAGCCGTGAGCGACCAACTAGAGCCCCTCCACCTGTCTACCCATCAACCTGTCCCTGGAATCACAGGCTGAGAATATTAGAACACTGGCACTTGGTAAATAAAGGCAGATGTTGAAGCCCAGCCTCCCGGACTGCCCTGTTTTGCCTGTGGTTGGGCTGAGCCCGGGCCCTGCTCCTGCTCCTGCTGCTCAGGCACAGGCTTTCTCTCTGCCTCCAGGGGCCTTAGCACTGCCACCGGGAAGGGCTGGCCAGGAAGTCTTCATCCTATCCTGAGGATCCACAAGGGGAAAGAGAGGGAGATACCTGCCTTCATCTAGCATCCTGGAGCACACCCACCCATATTTGACTGGCCTCTTACTGAGGACTTGCAGGCCCAAGAATGGGTGTGGGGCAGGGGGCTGCCAGAGAGAGCAAGGTGCAAGGTCCTGGGCAGTGGGTATCCTGAGGCTGGCAGAGGACCTGAGCCAATCCCTAAGAGTTGGTGGGATCTCAGACCCCTGTCCCCAGCCCCTAGCTTGTTGGAGCCTTCTTGGGGTTACCTGGTGGAAGCCCTAGAAGACTCTTGTTTGTTTCCCAGCCTGCCTGGTGCCTTCCGGCTACCCCAGGCCCCTGCATGCAGTGCCTTGGGTGGCCCCAGGCCAGGGAATCCATGGAGAGATGTCCTCACTCAGCATCCCATGTCTGTGGGCATTTGTCAAGGCACCTGGCTACTGTGAGTGCTAAAGGAATCAGAAAGGGCTGATGTGGCTGTGACCACAATGAAGGTTGATCACATGGGGTCCAGAGACAGGTAGTATCCCTCCAACTGGAGGATCAGAGTCTTCCTGGAAGAAAAGGTCAGTGTGTTTGAACTTCAGGCATGGTTAGAATTGGGGTGTATACAGATAGGGGAGGCTGGACAGACGGAGCAGAAGGTGTAGAGGTGCCAATGAGAAGAAGGGGTGTCCTGGACCCCAAGTTAATCATTGTGGTTGGAATGGATGGAATGCAGAGGGTGCCATGGTAGTAGTGGTCCAGATCTAGAATCACAGGCCATGGGATTTAGAATATATTCTGCAGGCAAAGTAGAACTAGCAAAGGTTGCAGGGCGTATCCACACTACAGCTGATGAGGCATTCTTCGCATAGACCACAATGTCAACGTGGGCCCTGGAGTTGCAGTGTAGCTCTGGGGCAAAGTGACATGGCCAGGGCTCCCCTGAGCAATAGTCACCAGGCTGCAAGGGAGGACATAGATCAGGTGGGTGGCAACATGAACAATTTCAAGACTAACCACCTGACTGGGATTCTGCCACCATGCAATCAACAGAGATTTTCATACTCCACCACTGTAACTAACACAAGAAGCATCATCACCCCACTGAGGACAACCACCGCTTTCAGCACCATCAATGCCCCCACCATCACGAACAGTTCCATCCTGAGCCCAGTGACCACAACCCCAAGACCCAGCACCACCACTAATACCATCTCCATCCTTTCCAGACATACCGTTGTCATCAATAACAGCATCAACCAGACCCCACCATTCCCACCACTGAGGGCCACTGTAACAGAGTTGGGGTGCAGGGTCCGCACTTTCCACCTTGATGCCGAGCAGGTTGAGGGAAGAGATGAGATGAAGAGATGACTATAACCAGACTGTTTCTCCTTCTGGCCACACCCTCCCCCCATGTAGCCAGGAGCATTTGAGTCTGGTTTGGTTCGGTTTGGTTTGGTTTTTGCTTAGATGTTTAAACTGCATTATGACCATGGCAGAAAGCAGCTGTAGAATCTGAGATCAGGGTGGGATGATCTCACAGGCACTGTCTTTAGGACTGAAGCCATGGCCAAGTAAGTTCTCTGCAGTGCTTGCTCTCTGATGATCCCTTTTTGGGGTTTCTGGAGACTCGTGGGACTTCAGGCAGGAACTGACCTGGAACAACCCAGGATCCTTCAGGATGTCTTTCGATGCCTCCTCTGCCTTCCCTAGGCCCTTGCTGCTTGGTGTCTGCAGACAGTGGCCCTAGAGAGGATGCCACTCCACAAGAACCCCAAGCAGCAGGAACACATGCATGCCCATGTAACTTGATGGTGATCTTTGTCCTGGCCCTGTGGTTGGCGAGTAATTTCCCTAGGGCCACATCCAGCTCCAACTTCATCCCCTGGAGTCCAGGGTTCGTTTGGAGCCATGGCTGAGAGAGCAGCAGGTAAGGTGGTCTGACAGTGAATTGGAGCAAAGGAGACAGGCAAAGCCAACTTCCCATTCATCCTGCAAAATACCATCCCCAGCCTGGAAATTTCCATCTCTTGTCCCGTGCAGTGTCCTCACTTTCCAGCGGCCCACTGGAAGTGTGGGATAAGCCAGGGAGAAGGAGACAAAGGAGGCCAGTGTCAGCCTGGGCCTTCCCAGGCCATACCTGCCCATGCTGAGAGGAGGGTCTTAGGAGCCGGCTCAACAGTATGGCTTCAGGGCCTGCAGCTGCTTCTCTGACATGGCCACACCACAGGCATGGCATCCAGAAGCAAGGTTCTTTCACAGAGGATGGGAAATTGCCCTCATGGAAGGGCCAGGGCCAGGGCCAGGCATTGCTGCAGGCCCAAGAGCTGAGCTGCCCAAGGACTCCTCTCGGAGCACCAAGCAGGGGAAGGCCTGGGAAGGACGCAGCCAGTGCCCTTGCCCATCTGGATGCATCTCACCCAGGCATGGAGAAGAATGGCGTGCCCTCCTGTGGGGCAGTCAACCCTCAACCTTGCCACTTCTCTGGCTCTCTTCTTCCCTGACCCTCTCACATTATTTCATGCCTTTTTCTACCACACACCTCACTGGATGGAGGAGAGAATTCGGTGATGCTTTGGTAAACAGCATTCCTACCTAGGGCAGACCTCTGTAGCACCTGCTACTCCAAGCACAGTCCTGGAGCAGCAGCAGCAGCAGCAGCAGCAGCACCCAGGAGCTTGTTAGAAATGTAGATTCTCAGCCCTGCCCCAGATCTATTCAACTACAAGCTGTAGTTTAACAAGATCCCCAGGTGATTCGTGTGCACATCAAAGTTTGGGAAATGTGGCAGTGATGAGGGCTCAAGCCCTTCTCTGCCACTTGGCAGCTGTGTGACGTTTCAGCAGAGATGCACCCTCTCTGGACCTCAGATTCCTCATCTGTACAATTAGGTATATGATCCCAATCACCCAGAGAGGCTGAAAGGCTAAAAGGGAATAATGGGGTCGTGCTTATACTATGGTAAACACTCAATGGGGAGAAGTATTGTTAGTCTAATTATTTCCGATGAGAATAGTGCCTATTATTGGAGAAAGATTCTACTTGGCTGATCATAAAAAGAGATTTCTTTCTTCCTCCATGAGGTACTGGTTAAGGCTTCAAATCGAAATGACCCTAAATCAGATTCTGCTGTTCCTAGTGATAAGTTCTAGGACCCTGAGCAATTGAAAACTCTGTTTCCATTTCCTTTTCTATTAAATAGAGTCCATAATATCCACATCAGAGGGCTGTTGTGAGGCATTAAAGACATAATGCCTGGCACACAGTATGGGAGGGGGAGTTATTCCCACTGACAGGATGTGCATTTATCCTTTCGCTTTTGTTACAAATACAAATATAAATCAAAGAGCAAAGAATGTGCACTTCTTTGCTTTCCTGTAATTTAATTTTTATTCTCTGCCCCATTTCACAGGTAGCCAAAATCTAATCCCATCAACCCAGGCTCTGACTGCTCTTGTCTTCCTGGAGTGGTCCTGTGAGGAGACACTTACAGAATGCCAAGGCGTTCGGGTGGGGGCACATGGGCACCTGGTTGTCGGTCATGGTCTATCTGTACTGGCATCTGCTGGGATCTCCCCATCCCAACTGGTCATTCAATTTCACGCTAGCAGAGTAGTCACCTCTCTTGTTTTCAGTTACAAGGCCTTTCAGATCTGCAGTGCTCAGAGCCATAGTCCACACCACTCTTGAGTGTGTGTAAAACCGTCTGTGGCACCTAGGCCACACAGAGACATGGGGGTCTTTGGACTGTCTTGGGTCTGCCTGGCCCCTCACCATGGGCATGGGGAATCCTGGGCTGCCACTGCTTTGCCAAGGTTTACCCCAAAAATCCCAGGGCACAGGGGTCTCTATTCTTAAATTCCCACGCCACATTGCCCAACTTTGATCTGCCTGGCGTGGTAGCATTCATCCACCGGTACTGTCAGTGCCCTGAGTTCTATGAAGCCCAAAGCCCAGGTTCTCGACGACTCTGGCTGAGGAAGGACGAAAGGGAAACAGGATGGGGAGGAACCTGGCTTGATAATTCAATCCACTTTTCCACCACACTGTGTTTTGCTGAGGAAAAAAAATTAGGAAGCACAGAAAAATTGGGGGGGGGGATGGAATCCTGGAAAAATTCTCCAGGATTGAGAGTGTTTCTGATGTTACTGTGACCCTTCCCATGGTCTGAGCATTTCCTCCCTATCCCGGCGGAGCTCCTTCTGGAGCCTGGCGACAGGCTCTCCCGAGGCTCCCGCGCTGTTTGCAGCACGGCCAGCAGCCTCCGCCCTGGTGCAGAGTGCCCCACAAAGACCCTCTGACCTGTTGTCTCTTTCGGTCCGCTTCATCAGCACCCCTATTGAGCATGCTCCAGTGTGCACCAGCCATGCCGCCACCCCGCTGCCACCCGCTTCTGCCCAGCTGCCTGCTGCTGCCTCTCCCAGCGCGGCCTCGCCATCCCATGCTGCCACCGCCTCTGCCGCAGCCCCTGCCTCGAGCCCTGCAGACAGTCCAAGGTAACTGGCCCCCAGGTGCCAGCCCTAACCTTAGGGAAGGAAGGCAGGAAAGGCGCCACCTTGGGTCCATCTGTGTCCGAGGTGGGCAGGACCTGGGGCCAGCTCTGCTTGGTGCAGAGTATAAAGAGGAAGCTGGGGTGCATTTCAGGGAAGTCCACCACTCTTGGCTGGACACGTACTCTAGTGAGAGATGTAAAAGTCTCTCTCCCTCTCTCTCTCTCTCACTCACACACACACACACACACACAAACACACATACACACACAGAGATAACAAAGGAACACTGTGCGGAAAGTCCTTGCTCCTGGAACTAGGATCAGGACAATGAAAGTCATGCATGTGGGCTGGGGAAATCAAGGAAGTCTCCATGGAGAAGGGAGCTCTGAGCTGAGAACTCACAGCAGGTCAGATTTGGCCAGCTGGAATTCTGTCACTAACTTGTGAACACCCCTACCCTCTCTTCTCCTGATGGAGGAGCTGGTTAACTCCAGATGCCCCTGGGGTAGTGGGAGTTAAATCTCTGCTCCACAGTTTTCTGTCTGTAACCTTGAGACAGTGGCTTAACCTTTCCAAAGCTCAGTTTCCTCATCTGATAAGATATTTAACAAACACCTATTTCATAGGGTCATGATAGAAAAAAAAAACACCTAGCACATATAAAGGACACAGTTTTGGGACTTCCTTCATCCAACATGCCCTCCTGGCTACCAGAAAGGCAAAAACCAAAGGCCAGCGAGGCCAGGGGAGGCAGAGAGGGCAGGCCGGACAGGTTGGTCTGGAGCAGCCAGGTAGCACAACAGCTGGGTGGCCCAGCTCTCTGTGTGGTCTTCCCGGAGCTGTCCAGTTGGTGTTTGGGGTCAAAGCCTGGCTTTCCCAGCTTCCACACTGCCTCCTAAGGTTCTGCGGCGCAGGACATGCCTCTTGGGGTCAGGGTGCATAGGTCTGTGGTGCAGCCTGAGGAGGACTGACATGGGCACAGTGGCCCGCAGTCCTGTGAACTGCCCCCACCCCAGCCTTCACATGGCCCACACGGTGCCTTTACCCACTTTCTCCAGCCCAGCCTCAAGGTGAGCCTGGCTCTGGGCCTCCAGGGGTGGTTTTATCCCAGTGTCCTGGGGGTGTTTAGCAAGCTACTTGCCCTGTCCATGCCAGAGTCTCTTCTCATAAGGGCCTTGCTACCTGCACCAAGAAGAAACTTTCAGGAGGGCAAGAAATATCCCTGTTGTTGCACAGGAAGGAGCCTCCCAGTTTGAGTGGGGAAGCTCTAGCTGCTGGAGCCCCATGGGCAGTCTAGCCTCATCCCTGAGGCCTCAGCCCTGCAGAGCTCCTGGAGCCCTCAGGACGCCCTCAGCAGGGTGACTCCTTCCTTCCCTGCTTTGCCAGGAAGCTAGGGCCTGTGTAGAACTTGGAGAAGGACCCAAAGAGCTGCCCAGCAGGGAATGAGGCTAGAGCAGAGGGGTCAGAGGGTCACATTCTGAGCCAAGCTGCCTCCCCTCCTTACACACAGGCCAGGGGAGCTGGGCCAGAGGGAGCCCATGAGAATGGACCCCCCAGCCTTTCTTGGGAGCATGGCTTAGAATTCTCCCTGGATATCCTAAGCCTCTGCTTCCTCTCCCAACACCATCCGCTGACACAGGACTCATAGCTCCCGGCATGCTGGCAAAGCATCTTCCACTGTGGGGGTGTCCAGCTGAGACCCACTGACCCTTGACCCTCTCCTACCACAGTAGAAGCCAGGCACCCCGCGGACACTCTCTTCCTCCTCCATAGAGTCTCCCACTCCACTGCCCCTAGCACAGGGATCTATCCAGAGAAGGGCAGGCGGGCCCAGGGAGGGGAGACAATGTCCTTACTCAGCCAGAAACTTGGCAGCTTGACAGGGCAAGCCTGCACAGCCCCCAGGTGTGGGACACTGGCTCCCCAAGGCTCATTTCATCTCTGCCTTCTGTGGGGAGGCTCTGCAGGCCCCTCTAGATCCACTCAGGAGCTTGCTGGTAAGTTCTATCCCAGGGCCACCTCCCTCTCAGAGGCCCTGAGAGGAAGGCACCCCCACTCCCTACAACTGTGCCCAGCAGAGATGAGCAGGCCCTGGGTCCAGGGAGGACAGGTAGAAGGAAGGCAGGAAGCCATGGGGTGGGTGGGGGTGGCACCTCCAGGAGCTCACTGTTTCAGCAGCCCTGTCAGTGACCCACTTGCCCTGTGTGTGGTCACGTGGAACCCTTTTGGATCTGAAAGATGCAGGGCCATTCAGGGAGGCACCAGGGACATGTTCTGTAAGGTGTTCATTAGTTTTAAATGAAGAAAAGAGTTTCACAAACAAACTGGGAAATACGGGATCAGACAAGGTTACACAGGCTGCTGAGCTCCAGGAGTTCTCTGGGTCTTTAGCTCTCCAAAAGCCCAGCATCTCCCGAGAGCAATGAACTGAGATGCTTTTCCATCTCTTTGGTCCCGTGGTCCCATGGTCTCTGGTCCACACAGAGCAAAGGCAACTCTAACCCAGTCAGAGGAGGGGGGCAATAGCAACTCTGTGCAAATGGTGGGAGGGGTGTTGGGGGAGGCTCTTGGAGGCCTTCTGGCTTCTCGTGAGCATCCCCCAACCTCCCCCCCGGAGCATTCTTGCCCAGAACCCTGAGTCTTTGCTGCTACCCTCTAGCAAGAATAGAAAGGGGTGAGCAGAGGAGGCCAGGTGGTCTGAGGCTGCGAGGGGCCCTGCAAGGTTGAGGGGATGGGGTAGCTCTGACCACCGCAGTCTCTCTACTCTCTCCTGCCTCTGCTGCCTTCCACGGGCCCACCCCAGCAGTCTCCCACAGAGTGAAGGCTTTGCCCTGTATCCTCTTGTCTGGCTGGTAGCTTTCCTCCCTCTCTCTAAAGGCAGTGCCATCACCCACCCAAGGAATAGCTTCCTCCCCTCTAAGACCCCCATAGTCTTTCCTTCACAGCCTTTGGCAGCTCCCC
The DNA here is from genome assembly GCA_963574885.1 of Lepilemur ruficaudatus. Classification (NCBI taxonomy): domain Eukaryota; kingdom Metazoa; phylum Chordata; class Mammalia; order Primates; family Lepilemuridae; genus Lepilemur; species Lepilemur ruficaudatus. The sequence goes on along the minus strand of CAUYRT010026137.1, from coordinate 29,238 downwards.
AGGGACATCTCTGTTGGTGTCCTCCTCACGAAGGCTCCCAAACGTCAGGGAGCCAGCCTGCTGTGGCTGCAGGCCCCAGGATCCAGCTGGGGCTGCCCTTCTTGCTGTAACTCTTACCCCCTTGGTTCCAGGGCCCAGGCCTCTTCCTACAGCCCCGCAGCAGCCAGCTCACCAGCACCCGCCGCCCATACCAGCTTCAGCGAAGGCCCAGCTGCCCCTGCAGCCAAGCCCCGAGTTGTCACCACTGCCAGCATCCGGCCTTCTGTCTACCAGCCAGGTGAGAGGCAGAGAGGAAGGGGAGGCTGTCTAAGCTGTGCATGGGCTCCAGGAGTCGGAAGAGCAAAGGGTCGGCTCCAAAGCCACAGAAGGATGGCAGTGAGCAAGGCCCTGCTAATGAGGCTCAGCCCTCCTGCCCCCAGCTGTGAGCCAGAATCCTGAGGAGCCTAATTCTGGCCTTGAGGAGACAGGTGGGCAGTATCACGCAGGGATGGAGCCTCCCAGCTCTTAGGAAGAGGACGCTCCTGGCTGGAGATCTCTAGCTCAAGGAGAGGGAAGGGAGGGTTTAGAGCGGGGAGCTGTTGCTCCATGAGTCTGGGTCTGGCTCCAGCTGCAATTACAGGCAGCTATAACAGAAGTGCTGTGGGCTTTGGACAGACTCGCTGCATCACAGTGTGACCCAGGGCAAGCTGTTCAACCTGTCTGGTCTTTTGTTTCCTCAGCCAAGACAGGATAACAGGAGGTATGGGGAATACGGGAAGGGGGACGGGGGCAGCTCAGGGGCAGCCAGAGGCAGCACTTGCTGGTTGTCTGTTTCATCTCTCTGGGCCCCATTCTCATCAGTGCCTGGGATCCCCTTGCAGGGACGACGGCTCAGCCCCATGACCCCTGCTTTCCTAGGCAAAGTTGGGCCTGCTCCCCAGAGCCTGAGGGTAATTCTTCTCCTGCCAGCCATTGCTCAAAGAATCTAAGGGCTCTTGAGCAGGTGTTTTCCCAGGCTGGGGGAAGGTCCCATGTGCCCTAGCATATAGGATGTGCCACAAGAGAGCTCCCAGCATCCAGGCCCTGAGTCTGGTCACCATCACCTCCTTCCCACTGGATTCTGACTCTGAACTCCAAGAGGTCAGGGCTGTGGAGCATTTTCTCCACAGTATGTACCTGACCCATGCCTGGCACAAACAAGATGGTCAGCAAAGGCATAGGGAATGAAGGAACAAATGAATGCACAGATGCTGGGGAGGAAGGCACAGTCAGGTGGGGGACATGGGGACAGGAGAGGCTGTGAGCAGTGCTTTCTGTCCTCTGGCAGCTGGATACACAGGAGCAATGAGTTAGGAGTTCCCAAAGGGATTTTCTGGTGCCCATTACACAAATGGGGGAGATAGGGTTTTTGGTGGGCACACACTTTGCATTCAAAGCATTATACGTTGAACACATTTAACAGCCATCTTGGATTTATGGAAAGCAATAACGATTTTCCACTTACAGTACTGATACAAACATTTCTTTCCCCTCAAGGTTATTATACACGTACGATTTTTAATAGCCTTTTTAAAAGAGCAGTTGTGGGTCCATAGCAACATCAAGGAAAAGGTACAGAGATTTCCCACATACCCCTTGCCTCACGCAGGCACAGCGACCCCTTATCCACATCTCCACCAGACACCCACACGTTTTTACCATGCTAAGACCCAGGAAGTGAGGACATTAAGAGCTCCTCTGGGAAAGAATGAGGTAGATAATTCTAAGGGAGAGGGAGGGGGACAGAGAAGACCTTTTGTGTCTTGCAGAAGTGTGAGAGTACAGAATAGCACATACAAAGGCTTGGAGCATGCCCTGTTAGGGCACAGGGAGAGATCCGGGTGAATTTCTCTACCGCCGGAATGCAGGGACATAAGACAGGAACGGAGTCAGGAAGGGCCTTACGCAGGGAGTTCGGCTGGATGTGTCGGGGAGGCCGGGATCAGCCCGGTTCGCGAAGCTCGCTCAGAGGGCAGCCTGCGGTGTGGGCGGCCCTGCGCGGGCCTGCCGTGCGGTCTGCGCGACCTGCGCCACGGACGGCGAAGGGCCGCGTCTCTCCGGGCCAAATCTTCTCATTTGAAAACGAGGATTGTGCGATGTACGCCTCGTGTTTTGTGGATGAAGTGAAGCACCTAGTACAGTGTCTGGCACACAGGTGGGGTCCTTCTCCGTCCCTACAGGGGCAGGGACAGAAAGTTCTGAGGTTAAAGCTACACAGGATGAGGTGGCATTTGGGAGGGGGCTGCAATGGTGAAAAATCTCCAATGGAGCAGGAGGAAGCGGCTGTCCCTGTGAAAACGGGGACACACGAGAGAGGCTGGAGGGGAGTTTGGACGTCGGCGCAGGGACTGCATTTCCGTCCCGTCCGGAGCAGTCCCTCCGGCACCTTCCGGGCCGGCCCCGCGCTTCGGTACCCGCGCCCGGCCGCCGCCGTCCTCGCAGGCCCGCCAGGGGGCGGCACCGACCAGGGCGCTGCCGGGCTGCTCGGCGGCCCCTCCCCTCCTTCCCGGCTGGGGCCCGGCGGGCGCGACGTGCCGCCAGAGCCGCAGGCCTCCGCGGTTCCCAGGCCGCGCAGACATTAACTCATTCCTGCCTGGGGCGAAGGAGGCAGCCGGGCGGGCGCGCGCTGGAGCCGGCCTGCCTCCACCTCCCTCTCCCGAGGAGGCCGGGTCGCCGAGTGGGGTCCGGGGGCGGCTGGCAGACGGTCCGGGGCGAAGCGGGAGTGTGGGCTGAAGCCCCTGCCTTCCTCTCCCCTGCCCCCGGGGCTCCCGGGTTCGGGAGTCGGAGAGGACAGCGCCCGGGCTGCAGCTCCCCAGGGCCTCGCACGGGCCGATGGCGGCGTCCGCAGCCCGGATCCGACCGCTGGCGCCCAGGACACTTGAGGCCTGGGACGGGGCGCCCGGCCGGGACGGCCACGTTCGCCTGTGGGCCGGGCGGCGGTCGCGGAGAGCCAGGCCCGGCCTGGAGTGAGTCAGAAATCACCTTGTTTAATTACACATTCCCGAGGCCGCCGAGTGCGATAGGGGCCTTTTGAACTTGCCAATTAGAGATGAAATACCACCTTCTAATTTGGACGGGCTTAATTCCGTCACGCAGAAATAGCAACAGCCCCGGGGCTCCGAGGCGGGATATCAGGTCTCTCTCCTGGCACGTGGGGTGGCGCGGCAGGCCAGGCTGAAGGCCGCAGAGGGAACCGCCAAGCTGCTGCTGCTTGACCCCCTCGCCCCGCCCCCACTCGGTGTTGGGGGACGAGAAGCGGGAGGGGAGTTGCCAAGAAGGTCTCTTCTCCTTGCAGCCCCGCTTGCCGGCAAACAGGTACCTAGATTCTGGCCTGGCCTGCCTCTGTGAGACCTTCGTGTTGTGGGAGTTTAGAAGGCTGGGTGGGCCAGGGAGTCGGGGAGGCCTTGCAGAGGAGGGGAGCGACTGCCAGGCAGAGAGAATAGAGTTGGTATTGCTGGAGGGAGGCAGGAAAGGTGGGCAGAGGGTTATTTGGACGAGGCTTATTTGGAAGAGGCGTGCAAAAGCCTGTTTGTTTGGCCGCCTGGGGAAGATCTAAGCAGAGATCTGGAGTTGAGTCGGCCCAGGTCCAGGTAGGCTGGATGACTTTGAGGTAGCCCCTCCCCAAGTCTCAATTCGTCAGCTATAAAGTGGACTTGCAAATATGATCTGCCCCTCTCGTTGGATTGCAGCGAGTATTACCTGAAATAATGCACATAGAGGGCAAGTGTCATTCTGGTGTGGGCAGCACCATTCAAAAGAAAAAAATTTTCTAGTAGTCACATTTTAAAAAGTGAAAGAAAACAAGTGAAATTCAACTTAATGTATTTTATTGACCCAGTGCATTCAAAATATCACTTCAATATATAATCAATATAAAAGAATTATTAATGAGTCTTCAAAATCGAGTGTGTGCTTTGCACTGAACAGTGCTTCTCCATTCAGACTCCATTCAGCTGCCTTTCAAGTGTTCAGCAGTCACATAGGACTGTGTATTGGACAGCACAGAATTAGGGCTTTTGTTCTTAATGTTTTTTAACAGAGGACTGTGCTTTACAAAAAAAGGAAAAAATCTTGCAGAGAATCCCATTATACATAACACAGAGGGATGAAGCTGCTCTGAAGTTCTGCTAGGTCACCTCTCCCCATGCCTCCTCCCTCATGGCATTCCTCAAATCATCTCTGCCCCCAGCATTTTGAGACCCTGTGCTCTAGGAACCAGGGAGCTACGAAAGGTCTTTAGGGAGGGTGACAACACCTTGAATTTGGGCTTTACAAATTAAGAATTTGTAAGAATTATAAGAATTATAAAATGCCCACATTGTGTCACTCCCTGCCTGCCATAACTGTGAGGCAGGCAGGGGTGTCATACATTCCACCACTGAGTAGACTCACTCCCAGGCTGACTTTGGGCTGTCCCATCTCCCTTCCCCCCTCCCTCCATCCCACAGTCTACCTGGACTGGGCTTCCCCAGGTGACTACCAGGCCATGAAATGAGCTGACAGGACATCTAACCCTCAGATCCAGGTGCCACCTTCCTTGCTATCCTCACTCACATTTAGTGACACACTTTGCCAGGTACTTAGCTAAGCTCTTTATATTTCTTATATTCTCTTAATCCTCATAATAACCTTGTGAGGTACTAAGAATTATTATTGCCATTTTTAGATGTGGTAGCTTAGGCCCAGAGAAGTTAATGAACTTGCCCAAGGTCACACTGCCAGGCTATAGCAGATTTGGGACCTGGAGCCAGGGCTCTTGATGGCTAAGCTACATGCCAGAGCATGGGGTCTCCGCAATGTTGAAAATGACTCCTTAATGACATGATGCATTGAGATTTCCTGGAAATTGGACTCATGTTCTTTATAGAGGCAGTTTGGGGTGAAAGAGTGGTTTTGGAGACACATTCTGCCACTTAATGGCTCTGTCTGAACCTCAGTGACCTTAGGTGCAAAGGGGGATAACGTAGGACTGACTCAGATGATCTGTTATGTGCCTAGTCTACCCCTATGGAAGTGGGAGGAAGATTCCTTATGGAGAAGATTGTACCTTTGCAAGCTAGCATCACTCCCAGGATGGCTCCAGGGTAGGGCTGTGGAGGATTTTATCCCTTAATCCTTCAATAACACAGGCCTGGTCCGCACCCTTCCCCAGCACAGGAGTTTCCATGTCATCCAGCGTTGAAGGGCCTGTCACCTGGGAGTAGAAGGTGCAGAATGGGAACCACGGGTCACCCAAAGTGTTCCGGGGAAAGAAAGACCAGAGGCGGGACCAGGGTCTTGAGCCCCGAGGAAGACCCTGCTCTCCAGGCTGAGGCCGGGAGCGCTGCCTCAGTGCAGTCCATCCTGCCCAGGCTGAGCTCAGGAACAAGGAGGGAGGCTGCCCCGACATGCTTCCTGGGGTGGGGTGAATGAGGCCTCTTTCCAGAGAGGCAGACTGTGAAGTGAGGTGAGGCTTCTGGAACCTCCTTCACTGAGAAAGGAGGCCAGCTGGACCTTGTCTGCAGGGCACAGCTGGGTCTCCCTGGCTGGATTTTGAGGGCCTAGGTGTGACGGTGCTGTGCGTAAGCAGCTGCAATGCTCTTTCTGTGTCGTGAGCCCAAAAAGGTTTTCTGCTTTCAGGGAGCTGGAGGAGGGGGTAGCAGAAGTGGGGAAGCATGTTCTCCCTGCACTCCAACTTCTTTGGTAACCTCTAGACAGTCACTCAGACACACTCTTAGCTTCCACCAAAGTGATGTGGGGGAACAGGGGTCCCCCAGGGGCAGCCACGGGCCAAGTGTGCAGCTGCACTGGGCTGTGTCCCCCAGCATCTCTGCCTAGGCTCACTCTAATGACTCCTTTAAGATCCCCCACCCCAATCAAACCAAGATGACATTTCCCCCCAATACGAATCAAGCCAAGCTGTTTTTTAAGAAAGCTGTTATAGCCAAACCTGAAACCTGAACCCAAAAACCCAGCTTCCAGGTCATCTGCTTTGTGCCGAAGGCTGAACTAGGTCCAGGTTCAGCAAACGCATGCCAATTGAGGCATTTCCGTACAACTGAAAGCGTCCTCCAGTCAAGCTGAGCTGACCCGCTCCCACTCTCTTCCCCTGACTAGGCACCCGCCCCCACTCCCAGTCTAATGCAGGCCTCCTGCAGCCAAGGCCTGGCGGGGCCCCACCCTGCACAGCTGTAGATATTTATAGCTACATCCCTTTTCCAGCCCTGTCCAGCTTCCAGAGCTCTGCTGCACTTGCTCTTTCTCTCCCTGGGCTCCCTGCTGAGAATTCAAATCTAGGGCATCAAGAAGTTCAGAACAAGTCTCCTGTAAAAATTGCAATTGTACTGCTCTCATATTAAAGTCACCTTTTGCAGATCTTTGGCTAGGGGTGGGAGAATTTGGGAGCATGAGTTCCTGACACCTTTTTCTTTGGGTATTTTTGTCTTGCAGTGCCTGCAGCTTCCTACAGCCCATCCCCAGGGGCCAATTACAGTCCAACTCCCTACACCCCCTCACCTGCCTCTGCCTACACTTCTTCGCCTGCCCCTACCTACTCTCCATCCCCAGCACCAGCCTATACTCCCTCACCTGCCCCCAACTATAACCCTGCACCCTCAGTGACCTACAGCGGGGGACCTGCAGAGTCTGCCAGCCGTCCCCCCTGGGTGACAGATGACAGCTTCTCCCAGAAATTTGCCCCTGGCAAGAGTACCACCTCCATCAGCAAGCAGGCCATGCCCCGGGGGGGCCCAGCCCAGGCGCCTCCCCTTGCCAGGGGCACTGTCCAGAGGGCTGAGCGCTTCCCAGCCAGCAGCCGGACTCCACTCTGTGGCCACTGCAACAGCGTCATCCGGTATGATCCCACTGTGCCCCCGTGCTGGGGCACCGAAGGGGTGGGCATGCATGGTGCTTCCCCACAGTCTGAGCCCTGCGGTGGTGGGATGGGAGGCAGCGGCTGGCTATAGGGAGAAAGTCGCATGCATGACAGCCTTGGGTCCCTCTGGCTTGCCATCTGGTCTGACCCTCTCTGAGCTTTAGCTGCCATAACTGTGTGACACCCACTTCCCTAGGGAGTTGGGAGGATCACATGAGGTAAGTGGGGAAAGCTCCCAGCAGAGTGTCTAGTGCCAGAATCTCCCCCTTGGGCTAAGGCTGGGTTCTGGAAATCACCAGTCTTGTTGTCAGTAGGTTTATTGGGCATGTTGCAAGCTGGCTGGCTGTTGGTTTGACCCAGCTTTCCTTTAGGGTTGCTTCTGGGTCTTTCCACAAACAGACCTGTGGCTGCACAGGGATTTGGTGGGCATCTGCCCTACTCAAATGAAAACCTGTCATTTCACACCTAGAAGGCAGGGATCATGGATGGTGGTGTTTGAATACATTATGTGTGTGTGTGTGGTATGAGCTTATATATATGAAAAGCACACTTTTATTTATAAATAAAGTAATTCATACTCAGAAAAATTGGAAAATACAGAAAAGTAAAAATTACCCCAGAGTCCCAATGTTCCGACCACTACCTAGATCTAAAAGGTTTGTATCATGGTTCTACCACTTACCAGCCCTGTGGCCTTGAACAAACTGTTCAGACTCTTGGGGCCTCATTTTCCTAATCTGAAAATGGGTATCATAATAGTACCTACGTCATAGGATTGTTGTAAGACTTGAACAAGTTAATAAATGCAAAAATCTTCCTGAATAGTGCCTGCAGAGTAATCACTTAGTAAATGCTAGCCCTCTGCGCATCGTCACTGTTCTTCTTATTATAATTATCAGAAGTTGGCTGAATTCTGTAATGTGCCTACCCAGACCCCTACTGGTGCACTACTGAGTTGTTTCCTGGTTTCTTTGCTGTAAGTGACGCAACAATGAACACCTTTCTGCATGGAGCTTTTTCTGAATTTCACATTATTTCATTAGGACAATCAACAAAAGTCAGAGTTATTGGGTAAAAGTGCGAACATTCTTGGGGTTCTTAAACTATCTGGTTCCAACATTTGGGGGCTGCCTTATTGGGTGCTGTTGTCTGCTTCCCCAGGGGCCCTTTTCTGGTAGCCATGGGCCGCTCCTGGCACCCTGAAGAGTTCAACTGCGCCTACTGCAAGACCTCCCTGGCAGACGTGTGCTTTGTGGAGGAGCAAAACAACGTCTACTGTGAGCGGTGTTATGAGCAGTTCTTTGCCCCCATCTGTGCCAAGTGCAACACCAAAATCATGGGGGTAAGTGGGCAGCATCCCTCTGCTCTGACCTTGTCTTTTTCCTTAGCCCTGACCAACCTCCCCCCTCCCTCTAAGATTGTGGGGCCCCATTAGAAAGCCAAGAAGTTGCTGGATAAAGAGAGAAAGGAATGCCATTTTTATCCTAGAAGGCAGTCAGTTTGCCACCAGCAAATTAGGGAGCAAATGACCTTGAAGCAAGAGATGATTATATGCCTGTGCTACACAGCCTGAAGTGGTGGTAGAACACTTGCAAAGCAAATTATTGCTTCACAACCTGACCTCACTGCTCACCTGCATGCGGCCTTGGCCCTCCATGCTTCTTTGGTAAAATGGCAGTAGTAAGCAACACCTCCCTCTCAGGCCTAATGGGAGGATTAAACACTGCAGCTTATATAAGAACTCATAGAACCTGGCACCCACCTGGATAGAGGGAGCCCCTCCTCTGCCACACCCAGGTTTTTCTTCAGCATGTCCAAAGCCTGCTTCCTGGGCTGTTCTGCCCTGTTCCCTGATGGGCTCTCAGGCAGTGGCCAGGGCCTTGGAGGATGTCAAGTCTGGCTCCCTCTCTCACTTGGACCTTTCTGTCCTGAGCTCAAGCTCTTTCCCTTAGGAAGTGATGCATGCCCTGAGACAGACGTGGCATACCACCTGCTTTGTCTGTGCAGCCTGCAAGAAGCCTTTCGGCAACAGCCTCTTCCACATGGAAGACGGGGAGCCCTATTGTGAGAAAGGTAGGATCACTGCGAAGACACAGGAAGTCCCCCAGTCTGAGAGAAAGTGACAGGCACAGGGAACTATCTCTTGCCTGTATCTATTAACATCTGACCATCGGGAGGCCTTTATTTCTGGGAGGAAGATTTGTTTTTATTTTTGCTTTTAATGGCAGAATCATGTTAATATTACACAAAGGAAGTTAATTGAGCTATCTTCTCTGCCCGTTTGGTTGCAGTTTTCCTGGGGTAAGGGTGGGGGCAGAGTCTGTAGCTTATTTTACACATGTGGTCTTTTCTCCCTTCCCTGCATCAACTGTGTGGATTATAAGCTGGCATCTTATAACCACTTGGGAAACTTTCAGGCCATTTTGACTTGGAGACCACAAGGTCTAGTTTGAAAGGGCCTTAGCTCTGTGTTTCATCCTATGTTCTATTCCTGGCTCCACTTCAGGCTGGCTTTGTAGCCCTGAGTGAGTTACTAAACTTCTCTGAGCCTCACTTTTCTCATCTGTAAACACCTGCCTTCTGGAGTTGTGGTGACAAATAAACCAGAGAGAGCTTGGAAAGCATTGGATATGCAAGAGTCTCCTTCCCTGCTCCTGTGACATTTATCAGACCTTGATGTTCCTGCAGAGCCCTGTAATCTCACTCTCTGAATTCGGAGTTTCTCTATAGCCCAAGAATGCTATATGCTGTCTTAAAACATGGAGTAAATCATTGTAAGTTCAGGAGGCAAAGTAATTCATTAGACAGTTGGGATTCTGGCTAACTGAGCACGCACTCACTCACTTGTTTATTCATAGCCTGCCCCTTTCAGAAAGGATTTGAGGCAGGTTCCAACAAGGGTAACATAGACATGAAGGCTAAGACTAAACAACCAGAAAATCAGGAGAGGGAAACACAAGCATGCTGATTGTGAAGACTAACAGGGATGCAGCCACTGACTGGGTGGCAAATTAGAGGGCAAAAACAGAAACACAATAAGTTTACTTTAAAATCAGAAAGGAGAAGACATTCGATTCCTCAAGGTAAAAAGCAAAATGAAATAAAACTTTTTTCCCCCAACAATAAATTATAAAAGAAACTCCTTGGGTTCTTATAGTGGGGAATTCTCTTTCCAGCTCTGAAGTTAATTGCATGACTTTAAACAAGTCACCTAGTTACTCTGTGCCTCAGTTTCCTTATCCATAAAGGGAGAAGATAATATCGGTCTTTTCTCTTCTTATGAGCATATGATATTGATTGGTAATTATTGAAGTGCTGTTATTCTTTGACTCAAAGCATTATAATTTCCATAATTTGTGATAAGCCACAATTTGTGTCAAAGGTTTATGAAAGAGTAATAGAGTTCCACTATCAGCTGCTCTTGTTCAGAGTAACTGCCCCCAAAAGATTCTTAAAAATGATGTTTTTAGGAAGAAGACCCAGGAAGAGGATAGTCTAGTCTAGTGTTAAGAGAAGACAGTGAGAAAGCAGATTTACCTTCAGACTAAGGTACCCAGAGAGACCCAGGTCGAATCCCACGTGGGCCACTATGTGACAATGGATAAGGCTCTTTCCTCTTCCCAGTCTGTTTCCTCATCTAAACCACCTCGTTCAGAGGCTGTTGTGAGTATTAAGTCAGATAATGCATGCAAAGCTCTCTTCAAAGCACCTGCCCGTGGCAAGTGGGCAATGTGAGTGGCCCCTGAAATGGCTCCAGGAGACTCACAGCTCTCCATGAAGCACAATTTATAATCCACTTCCTCAGGCAATGGGAATCATTGAAATGTTTAAGGCAAGGAATTAACATGATCTAATTTTTATTTTAGAAGGAGTACTAGAAGTTTAGTATGTTTGTTGAATGCCAATAAAGAATGATATTCTTATGAACAAGGTAAAGAAAGGAGAGCTAGATGATCCAACAGTCAGGTGAAGTCAAGCCTGGCTCATTAACCTGCCCTAGAATTGGTAAAATATACTGGAGATGGCCAGGAGAGAGGTCCCCAGTGTCATACTGTGGGACATTGTGCTTGGTTCTGACCTTGTCATCATTTTTTTTTATTGTGGTAAAAAATACATAACACAAAATCTGCCATCTTATCCATTTTTAAGTGTACAATTCAGTATTGTTAGTATATTCACATTGTTGTAAAACAAAGCTCCAAAACTTTCTCATCTTGCAAATCTGAAAGTCTGTGCCTGTGAAACAACTCCCCCCTTTCCCTCTCCCCAGCTCCGGGTAAAATAGGCAAAATAGAATAACTACCATTCTATTTTCTGTTTCTGTGAATTTGACTACAATAGAAACCTCATGAAATATAAGCAGAATCATACGGTATTTATGTTTTTGTGACTGGCTTATTTCACTTAGCATAATGTCCCCAAGTTTCCTCCATGATGTAGCATGTGTCAGAATTTCCTATCTTTTTATGGCTGGATAATATTTCATTGTGTGAATAGACCACATTTTGTTTATCCATTCATTCAATGGACACTTGGGTTGCTTCTACCTCTTGGATGTTGTGAATAATACTGCTATGAAGATGGGTATGCAAATATCTCTTCAAGACCCTGCTTTTGGTCCTTTTGAGTATATATCCAGAAGTGGGATCACTGGATAAATGGCAGTGTTATTTTTGTTTTTCAAAGTAGCCTCCATGCTGTTTTCCATGGTGGCTGCACCAACAGGACACAAGGGGTCCAAGTTCTCTACATCTTCATGAACACTTGTGATTTTCTGTTTTTGTTTTACATAGTAGCCATCCTAATGGGTGTGAGATGATATCTCATTTTGATGTCTTGTCTTCATTTTTATCAACAACTTGGAAGAAGATACGGAAGGGAGTCCTGTGGAATCTGCAGCATGAGCCAGAATGATAGGGTCTGGGCTGAAAAACACTTCAGTCGGCTGCCCAGTGAGCCGACACTGTTATCTAAGCTCTGCATACAAGTAAGAGAGGTGGGAGGGTCAGCCCCTCACAGGTGGGCCTGCACCTGCACAGTCTCAAGGCTGACAGGACATCACAATACCCTGGGAGCTTTAAAAACTGGAAAGAAGATAAATTTCCAGACCTACCTTAGACCTACAGAAGCAGAATTTCACAGGTCACCCCATCCTGCCCAGGTGATTCCAATACTCAGTCAGGTTTGGGAATCAGAAATGTTTCTCCCAGCACCAGCAGCATCAACCTCACCTGAGAACTTGTTAGAAATCGCAGATCTTTAGGCTCCACCCCAGATCTGGTGAATCAGAAACTCTGGGAGTGGAGCCGGCAAACTGTATTTTTGAAAACCCTCCATGTGATGCTAACATTTGAGAACCGTTACTCTGGAAAAGCACTAAGCCCCTTTTCAACACAGAGCATCTGTGATTTGATGGATGGCAATTCTTTTACAATAGCAATAAAATCCATTAAATACAAGGGTATTAATTCAACTTGGGACAAAAAGGAGTCAAAGAAAATTAGAAAGACTTAAAGAGAGAAATAAAGGAAGGAATAAATAAATAAGCAGCTAGATTATGTTCCTTGTAAGAAAGGCCCATGCACAGACTTAATTCTATACCAATGATGTTCTCCTTTTGTAGAATAAATGAGGAAAAATACCAACCTTTTTAAATGTATTAATATTAGGGTCAGACCCATGCTACCAATTTTTTTTTTTTTGACACAAAGTCTCATTCGGTCACCCCGGTGGAGTGCAGTGTCATCGTCATAGCTCACTACAACCTCAAACTCCTGGGCTCAATCAATCCCCCTCAGCCTCTTGAGTACCTGGGACTGTAAGTGGGTGCCACCACAGCCAGCTAATTTTTCTATTTTTAGTAAAGATGGGATCTTGCTCTTGCTCAGGCTGGTCTTCAACTCCTGAGCTCAGGCGATCCTCCCACCTTGGCCTCCCAGAGTTCTGGGATTACAGGCGTGAGCCACTGTGCCTGGTGGTGCTACCAAATTTTAAAACAAAGTGGCAATTCTCCAGATCAAGTTTAAAACAGAAAAATTAATCAGTAGGAAAGACTAGACATTTCAGAAATAGATTCAAGCCATTATAAGAGTTTAATATGTGAAAAAGCAATGAGAGAAGGCATCACTATTTAATGAGGTTGTTTGAACCATGTCTTTATCCGTTCATCATCTCTCCATCAAGCGTGTGTAAAGCATGTACTCTGTGTCAGTCCCCATGCAAGGAGCTGAGAATAGATATGAGCACAGCAGGGTCTCTGCCTTCAAAAACCTCAAGCAAACACAGCATTGTGTGGTATGCCAGCATATACATGGACATTCAAGAGATGATGGATGGATAGATGGATGGATGGAGGAGGGAAGTCCAGCAGAAGCCCTCAGGAAGGTCATCTCATCTCTCTTGGTTGGGGAAGGGGATGAAGACTTCCTAGCAAGAAGGCATGGCCCAAAGAATGGCAGAGATTCCGGAAGAGAAAGTGGGGAGGGTTTTCCAAGGCCAGGACATAGTTTATGCAGAGGCATGAGGATGGAAGAGGAGCCCAGGGCAGCTGGAGACTGACTGGGAGTGACAAGAGAGGAGTCAGAAGTGGGATGCGGGACTCATCCTCAGGTGGATATGGGTCAGCCTATACCCCACCTCAGCCTATACCTCTGTAGTAAGTTCCTACAGAGCACAAAGTGAACCATAAATCTACTGTAACTTTCTAAAGGAAGCAGGACAATGTTTTCTTTAGCTCTGGAGAGGCTATACATTTCTGCCTACTGAAGAAATTGAGTATTCTAAGATTGCTGGACTGGAATATATAAGAGTATTTGCATGGCAAACTATAATTAAACACAAAAGGGGAAGCCATATGTTGGAAAAAACATGCAAGTGATAGGTATAACTTACCTACACTCAATGGCAAATAGATAGGGAGCTGGAGACAGCATAAAGTCATGGAAGGAGGATGAACTTTGGACTCCATCATCCCGGTGCTGCTCCTTATGACTTGTGTGATGGAACCACTCCAGGCAGTTTGCTTATCTTTAAGACGGGAATATTATCTCTTCCCTGAGCTGGCGTGAGGATTAAGCAAGAAACATAATAGGCACTCAAATCATGTTTCTCTTCCCTCCTTTCATCATTTATGAATACTTTCAAAATAACAGCCAACATTTTTCAGTATTTGTGCCAAGTACTTCATTTACATTATCTTATTTAATCCATTCAATAACCCAATGAGTTTGGTACTAAAATTATAGTATCTAGATGAGAAAGTTGAGGCCCTGTGAAGTTAGGCAATTTGTCCCAGGTTTGAACAATTCCTTAATAGAGCTAGGATTTAGCCCAGCTCGCTCTTTCTTCAGAGTCCAAGTGTGTAAGCCCATGGCACACTGCCTCTGAGCACATGGTCTAAGACAACAAACACACATACCATCTACAAGGAGATGAAAAGAAAATCACTGTAAGAAAAATCCAATTGTGGCAGAGCTGTTGAGAGAAACTTATATTTCTGGGGGGATGAAGGCTTCATAAAGGGGATTGAGCTTTTCTAGAACAATTTAGAGAAGTTCTACAGTGAGTGTGGTTCTACAGAAGTGCAGCCCCTTTGGGCCAGAGAGGACAACTGCCGTTGAGGAGCACGGGACCCAACCCACTGTGTCTCAGCCAGGGGGTCTGCTAGGCCCTTTACCTCTTTGGGTCTCAATTTCCTCATCAAAACAAAACAAAACAAAACAAAATAATACTTCAATCTCTAAGGGGTTTTATGAAGATTAGGTTCATTGATTCATTCATTCATTCATTTTCTACATATGTATCAGGTATTGGCTGTGTGCCAGGCATTGTGCTGGAAGTACAAAGAAAACATGTCATCCTTGACGTAGAGATACTTGTAAATAATACCATTTATGTGAAAATGCTTGGTAAACTGCAAAGCATTATTATACAAATAATATTTAGTAATAGTATCTTTTTGATTGGGGGTAGGGGAGGAAGAGGAGGATATGCTCCAATAAAGTAGTTCAAACACTGTTTATAACAGTGAAAACTTGTCAACACAAATGCCCAATGACAGAAAAATGGCCAAGCAAAGAACATTCTATAACTCTTAAAATTTTTGGATCCTCCTTCTTCCAAAATAAGCATAGCTGTTTGGAAATATGGATTTTTTTATCTCTTTGGGGATTGATCTGTTTGAGATATCAGAGATGACAGAAGCAGAGGAGATGATCACCTTGCAGAAAGTTGATGACAATTCCAGAAAGTTTTTCCATATCCAACCAGCACAAGGTGGTGACTAAGCCTGAGTCCGCACATCAGTACAAATATTTGGAAAATGGAAAAAAAAAACCCAGTCATGTAACTGTATATTTCGTCTGTGCCATGATAAACAATCAGTTAGGTTTCACCCACTGCCAACTGATTCGGGGTATCCTGGCCTTGGGTCGATGTGGCCAGGACGCTCCTCACTGCCCTCCTGGGTGCCTGTCCTCACTCTGCTTTCATTTCAGACTACGTCAATCTGTTCAGCACCAAGTGTCACGGCTGCGATTTCCCTGTGGAGGCTGGTGACAAGTTTATCGAAGCCCTGGGGCATACTTGGCATGACACCTGCTTCATTTGCGCAGTATGTTTTTAGCATGGGATTCTGACTTTCTGAGCATGGGCAGGAGGGAATGGAGGGGGCGCAGATGACCAACCCTCTATATCCCTTGCAACTCCAGCATTCTGATATCCTGATCACTTTTAAAAGCTGGCAAATCCCATGATGCCTTGATATGTCATGGTTGAACAAAGTTTTATTACTAATAATTATTTATAAGCCAGTGTGGCTTTGCGACTTTCCATTTCGTTAAGGACAACAGAGTGTCCCAGGATTTGGCCAACCAGCAGTTTCTCTCAGCAACAATGCTCTCAGGAGGGAAAGCAGCAAATAGCGTGTGGATTAAAAGAGGGGCAGTTGGCTTCCTTTGGTTACTCATTGCTTCAGATACAAAGAAGTGACGTGAGGGGTTTCCCCCAAATTTTCACCTTGAGCTCTAGATTGGAGCTTATTGACTAATCCTATGAAAACCTACGATAAGGTTTCTCTTTATAGAACCTTTAAAAAGCAGGACTGAGTATCATTTTATTTTCCTAAGTGGTCCTGTTCTTGATATATAGCTGCCAGGAGATAAGTCCTAGATTAACTATTAACTATGTGCGATTTATTTCTGCTGACCGGTGGGTCATTTTTAGTATGAGACTGGCATTTTCCTTCTGAGGGCTTTGGGTTGGGGTGGGGACATAGTGGCGAGACATTTAGACTCTGAGTTAGAGGTAAGAATCAGTCATCCCTGATAAAGCCCTATAATGTCAATCTGTAATTCACTAAACTTTCTTTGGGAAAATCAATGTCCTACTACTATTTTTTTTAAAATCAGAATTGCTCAAGGTAAATTTCAGGAATGTATGAAATATCTGCATAGTTTAAAATTGAATCCTTTTTTATAGACTTATGATAGAACAAACCCTATTCATAAAGTTTACTGCCATATGCTTTTGATTCTACACTTCACTTCTACGCCCCACCATTTGTGGGATGCATTGTATTCACTCTGTGTATTAGTTCGCTAGGGCTGCCATACAAAGAGCACTGCAAACTGGTGGCTTAAACAACAGAAATTTATGCTCTTATATTTCAAGAGGCCAGAAGTCCAAAATTACGGTGCCAACAGAGCACCATGCTCTCTCTCTTAGCTGCTGGTGGTTGCCAGTAAACCTTAGCACTTCTTGGCTTGCAGCTACACAATTCCAGTTTCTTCCTCCATTGTCACAAGGCTGCTTTCCCTCTGTGTGTCTGCACCTTTGCGTGGTGTTCTCCTCTTCTTATAAGGACATTGGTCATGTTGGATTAAAAGCCCACTTTAGTATGATGTCATCTTAATTTACATCTTGATTGCATCTGCAAAGACCCTATTTCCATATAAGGTCACTGCTGTGTCCCTGGGCTGGGTAGGCTGCAGGTACTGGGAGTTAGGATATCAATATATGAATTTTGGGGGATACAGTTCAACCTCTCAATACTCAGATCTTTGAACAGATTCTCTAGTTGCCTTTTAAGGTCCTTTAAATACATCAAGGCCTCTCCTTCAAAAGGGACAACGGTGTAAATCTACTGACTTTGGGGTTGTCCCCTAAAGACGGCCATGGCTCAGCAAGGTACAACAAAGGGCTCTTTAACCCTTACATTCAAGCCATGGCTTGTCTGGGCCTGAGACACTGCCTGCAAGTCTGGTTACCCAACTTCTAGAAGAATCCACGAGACTTGGAGAAGGTCCAGGAAGACAGTGGCACAGAAGGCCTGTTCTCCAAGGGCAGGCTGATGAGGTCGGGGCTGCGTGCAGAGGGAACTGTGGCAAAGGCAAGCATGGGTCTGCTCCCGCATGTTTGGCCGAAAGCCATGAGATGCAAATCCTAGAGAGAGACCAGAGGAAGCAGTAAAGCTTAGGGTGGTTCAGGCTGATCTACAAATAAGTTCCAGAGAATTAAGTCCAGTTTGGTGTGGCAGACCCGTGGCACTGCCCAGAGAACCCACCCAAAGAAACTGGGCAGATCCTGCCCTTTGGAGAGTCAGCATGGAGGTCGTGAGGTCTTCCTCCAGCCCAGCCAGTGCCTACTCACTGCCCCACTGAGACACAGGAAAGTGGAACATAGTTCTAATCCTTGGGAAGAAATCTTTTAATTGGAAAACTCTGAGGGTTTTTTTCTTTTTTTGGTCCTCTTTCTATCACTTTACATTTCCAAATCACTTTTAATGAGCATGTGTTTTCCTGTAACTTAAAAAAAACCCCACAAAACCTAGAAGAAAAGAAGATCTGCATTAACTCTCCCAGCTGATGTGCTGTTTTCCCACCAATTAGATAACATGGTAGCACATACTTTAGACTGATTCCGTTTACCAAATATTCCTGGAGTTTAGGAAGTGCAAGATTATCCCAGAACAAGCCTCTAACTTCAACGAATCTAGAATCTTGAAAACAAAGCAAACATATATGATTAATTAAAGGACAGAAGAAGAAAGTATTTCTCAAGTCCGAAGCCGTAAATGAAAGCTGGTAGGCTGAGAAGTGCAGGGTGGGTCAGTGTGAGGGTTGGGCTCCTGCCTGGCTTTGGCACTTGAGTTCCAACAGAAGGGATTTGGGTCCTACGTTAATAGAGGAAAAATGTCTTACTGATTCCCTCTTTTCTTCTAAGTCTGTTTGGTTTCTCACCCTTCCTGCTTGCGTGGTATCAGAAGGGGATGGGCAGTGGTAAACTTTTGCAGGCAGTCACAGGGGCTGCTGCAGGTGGCCCCATTTATTGCCTTAACTCTGCTGGGACTGCAGTCAGCACTGTCCCTGGCCACCACGCCTCCACAGTCAGGCCCTGATGTCACCTGGCTGTGAGGGTCGGACCATCCCTGCCATTCCCCCACGCTGGGTGGGCTGGAAGCCTCCTCCACCATGAAGCCACCCTGTGCCAAGAAGACACTGAGCACAACTCCCTCTGAGGGTTCCTGCCCCCAGCCCCATCTCATCCATGAGCCACATCTGAGGTTCTGTCTCTTCCTCATTCCTTGGTCTTCAGTCTCCTAACACCGTCTCTCCCCAGCATGACTCATCTTGAAGCTCTCACAAGCAACCAGCACTGTCCTGGACCAGACGGAGTCTCCCAGCCAGCGCTGCAGGTGTTGACAGGCAGCTTCTTGCCAACTCCCTCCAGAGCTGCCTATCTCCCCCGAAACTCACTCTCACCAGTGACGTCTTGGGCATCTACCTTTTTGGATAAGTCTCCAAGTTGTCACTAGCAGCTTGAGGCTTCCACAAGAGCCTACTTACACTCAGCATCACTGCATCCACCTGGGATGTTTTCAAAATACTTTTTAAGCTCATTGGTTTGCAGGACCCATTGGCAGCCTTGTGTGACCCCAAATATAACCTCCCCAACTGGGCCATCAGGGCCTTGCACATGGGGCTGTCATGATGCCCTTTACTTTCCAGCTCTCTTGTGGTGGACACATGCATCCTGACCCAAGCTCAGCTCGGGAGGGTTATTTCTGTAGCCCCATGGCCACCTGTATGTGGTGACTCCACCTGCACTTCTCCTTCTGATGTTGGTAGCCTGGATGTGGCTCCCAATCCTTCTCCCCAGCAGGGATCTTCAAGGTCCTCTCTGAGGTTGGGGCCCATCCCAGCTAATATGACTTCCTGGCTGACTCTGACATATGGACATTGCCAACCCAGGACCCCGGCTACATATGAGTAGTCCAACAAAGTCAGAGGGTTACCTCTGTACAGAATGGTTTCAAGTAAACACGACGCCTCTCTGCTGTGGGGTATGGGGAAAATTAGCATAGAACTGAAGTCTGACAGACCTGGACACAGATGCCCAGCTCTACAACTTACTAGGTCTGTGACTTAAGCAAGACATTTGGGCTCTCTGAGCCCCAGTTTTTTCAATGGTGAAACAGGAGAAAAGCACACCTACCCCCATAAAGTTTTTGTGAGAGTTAAGTGAGCTCATGTATATAGAGCATCTAGCAGCCTGCTTGACCCATGGTAGCCTCAACAAATCAGGTCCCATCCTTCTGCGATGTCCCCAGCCTCAAGCTATACTTGTGTGTTGTTATCATGGGGATGTATAATTTTGTCTCCTTTTTTTCCCTAAATACACTTTTCCATATTTGATTTAGCTTTTTTCATGGTGGCATTCCATTGGAAACATGCACCATAACAATTTAATCATCTCTGTATTGAGAGCAATTTTAGTAGTTTTTAGTTTCTAGTTGAGCACATGTTGCTTTCTTACTCTGTGGAGTTGTTTCTGCAGGATGAAATTCTCCAGGGTGGCATTACTGGGTTACAGGGGAGGCACATCGTTATGGCTCTTGTTCAGCGTTGCCACATCCCCTGCAGAACACTGGGCTGATTCACGTGTCCCCAGCACTGCACAAGGAGGCCTCATTCCCTTTTGGCATTGCTGATTTTCGATTGGATACTTTTTTTTCTTTTTTCAGCTCGAGTCATGTAAGGTTAAAGGTGACAAGCCATTGAGTTTTTTTGTTTTATTTATTTTCTAGATGAATAAGTATCTAGTGGTATCTCAGGGCAGTTTTGATTTATTGTTTTTTAAGTATTAGTGAGGATAATCTTTTCTGACATGTTTGTTAGTTTACTAACGATATTTCTTTAGATGTTAATCCTCCCTGTGGGTATCAATTTGTGAACTTGTGTTGGTGCTTTATACATTTTGGATAGCATGACTTGGTCGTATTCATGGTGTATATTTTCTCTACTAAATTACATTTAATTTGAGTTTTATTTTGTGTCTTCTTTGGAAGTCTTAATTTATATATAGTCCAACCCATCTACTCTGCCTCTGTTGTGGGGCATGCAGGCTATTGGCTTTTCTCTGGGCTGCGTGTGACAGGGCTTTTTCTTAAAGGGGTGACTGACTGAAGGCCAGGCGCAGTGGCTCACACTTGTAATCCCAGCACTTTGGGAGGCTAAGGCAGGAGGATCATGTGAGGTCAAGAGTTCTAAGTTGCAGTGAGCTGTGATCTCATCACTGCACTCCAGCCTGGGTAACAGAGCAAGACCCTGTCTCGAAAAAAAGAAAAAAGAAAAAAGGAAAAAAAGTAGAATGGGAGTTAAAGGGGTGATTGTTGAAATTTTTCGCTTGTGTCCCCTGCCACGTGGGCTGCAGGGTCCCATCTCACACAGTTCTGTTCTCTGTCCCAGGTCTGCCACGTGAATCTGGAGGGGCAGCCATTCTACTCCAAGAAGGACAGACCCCTGTGCAAGAAGCATGCACACGCCATCAACGTGTAGGGTTGGAGGCGTCTGGTGCTGACGGGCAGAGCTGCTCTTGCTGCTGGCAACAAAGGACTCAAGGAGGCTGATGTTTCTTTTGAGGGGAAGGGGGGAAGAGAGGAAGTGATTGAGCCCTTTTGAAGTATAATTTTAGTTTTTTCTTCGGTGCACAGATCATGTATTTGCATAGTTCCGACTAGAAGCCAAATGAAGATTCAAACCAAGCTAGTAATTAATCCGAGACTGGAATTGTACTTCAAACGTTTAGAACAGAATTCCAAGAACTCAAAAGTGAAAAACAAAAAGCAACTTTCCCAAAGTGATACACTTCCCTGTGGTCGTGGTCACCAGAGTAGGGACAGAGCTCAGAGCAGTTATGGAGAATCCAAAGCATTGTGCAGAGTTCTTCAGAGCTCCTCTGGCAAACAAAATGAAGTGCCAAACAGTCCTTGCTGCAGGGTATTTTTAGAGCCATAGCTGAGAGCTTGTTAGCTAAGACCTATCGGCCTTTCCCCACCAAAAAAGGAAGTGTTATTCCGTGACTAGCGTCATGGAGCTACCTCTGTGCATCAGACTTCGGACCTTGAACGAACTTGAAACGTTCTTAAGGGAGCCCCCATGTCCAAAGAGATGTCTTCTGGGAGCCACTGGGCAGTTGCCAGGGCTCCAGGAAGGACTCTGGCTCACTCTGCAGACAGCTGAGAAAGATGGGCCCTTCAGCCACCCTCTTTCAGTTTGAAACAGCCAATGTCCCCAGAAGGCTTAGCTCCTTTTTGATTTGTGACGGGAAAGTGGAATTGGGTTTTTCCAGTTTTGCTTTGCAGTGTGTGAGAGGAGATTTTAAAGACCCTGGGTTGTGTTTGGTCCTTGTTTTACTTTAAGAGGTTTGTTAGCATGAGTGTCCAGTCCCGTGCATGTATTTCACCCCCCACCTGTGACTGCTCACTCATGACATCTTCCTCAGTACCCTCTATCTCAAACAGGCTCGGTGGCCTATGGAAAAGAGAGAAGGAGAGAGAGAGATAGTGTCTAAAACAGGATGGCAGAATAGGTTGACATGCCCACACTGTGGCGGGGGAGGGGGACCTTACTTTCTGCCAACCTCAGTAAGACTGCATGAGGGGCAGGACCTCCCACCTTCAGGTCTGCACCAACCATCCTTTTCATATATTCCTTTCAATGCAGCACACCGATTATGTACAATTGTGCTGACCGCTGGAAGGAAAAGATGGACTGATATATATGCATTTGCCATTTTGGCCAATATTTTGAAAAGGTATGAGCTGAGTTGATTTAGCAATTATGTAAGTATTTATTGCAGTAGACTTGGGCCTTCAAAGTTCTTTGCAATATTAGTGATAGTTTGAGTTAGGTAAGCATTTTAAAGCTGTTTGGTGATAACCAGAAGCTTAATTTCTGAGGTTGGAAATGGGATAGTCACTTTCCTTTTTAGGAAACACTGTTATTATGCTCATTGAAAAGGGCATTGAAGCAGGCAGTTTGCGTGGGTGTTTCTCACTTGAGCACAATATTTAGGCACTCTTCCAACTCACTGCTACTCTGTCCTCACTCCTGTTTTGGATTTTTCTCTTTGCATGTCTGAAATGTTTTATGGGAATGCATTAGAACTCTTTTTCTTCTGAGAACTGAGGTTTCCAGGGGACTGCCATCCTACCAGCATGTATCTTTTCCCCTGCAGGAGAAGGAAGCAGCTAGCTGTGTCCCTAGCAGGAAGCCTGAACTTTTTCCAAGCATGAAGCCACCAACTTCCCCCAGGGAACATCAGGGAGGGACATAAATGTGCTCCTCTCACAGGGCCTTTCTTACCTTTGGTGCCGTGAGAAAGTGAGACAAAGTACCAGGCACAGTAAAATCTGCTGGGACTGACTGGAGACTTCTCAGGAGTTGCAAACAAGTACCTTGCAGCGTTCTGTTATTTTTGGAAAGTTCAAATATGCAGGGACAAGGCGGTTGCTGACTTTACAGAACAGCTCTGAGTAGGTTTTCTCCAAAAACAATCTATTAAATTATCCAGGACTGGTCTCGAGGAAAGAAAAAAAGTTCCCCAGAGTTCAGTTTCCAAAATTTCCTTTTACAGGTTTTACACACACACACACGCACACACACACATACACACACGTGTGATCCTTAAAAAGTGTATGATCATTAAGAAGAAAAGTGAAATATTTCAAAGGACAGCTTCACCATAGTCCTTTATTGAATCAGTTTTTCCACATCTCAGAGCTAGTGTAGATTCTGAGGTGCTCTTTTATTTACCAAAAAAACAGAACAAAAAAAAATTTTTTAAGGTAGCAGGAAAAGGAGGTAGTTTTGAGTATGGTTCATTCAGTGTCTGTAAAGCTGATACAGTGTCAGAATTAAGATTGTATCTAGTTCAGATTAACATTGTGGATGTCCTTCAACACCAAACCAAATGCAATTTTTAATAGTCCATGGTGGGTGTACACTTTGGAGGTACCATTCTTGTCTCCTCATTGTTGACATTAATTTAACATTTATAAACATAACTTTTTGCAACTTAGTGACTTATATCTGCAGTGTTTGTGTTAGACTCTAGCTTTTATAATGTTAACTTTTCAACCCAGATACTCTTGCTTTGGGATTTTTTTTGGTTAAGATTTCAGAAGTGGAATATAGCATCTTAGATGTATGCACAAAAAATATTTTGCATGGTTTTTTGGCCTGTGTGAATTCCTCTTTTTAGCAAAATAAAACTCCAAAAAGGATATGCAAATACAGATTTTTCTGTGTAATGTTTTTTCATGTGATATCAAAAGTAGTTTACTTCTATATGACCACAAGTAGAAGTCTGAGACAAAACAAAACATCTTGTGAAGAATAAACACAACTCACTTGCTCTGTTGCTCAATAGCAGTTTAATCAGCTTGTTTAAACAGACAAGGATATGTGAATAACACAAATGTTTTGCATGCAAAGGGAGTTTACCAGGTAAGTAATAAACTGGAGACCATACCTTGCCTTGTATTTTCAAAAAGGTTTGTTTATTTACCTACTTGGTGGTCAACTATTTCTGATTTTTTTTTTCTTTTTTTTTTTTTTGAGGCAGAGTCCTGCTCTGTCACCCAGGCTAGAGTGAGGTGATGTCATCATAGCTCACTGCAACCTGAAACTCCTGGGCTCAAAGTGATCCTCCTGCCTCAGCCTCCCGAGTAGCTGGTACTACAGGAGTATGCTGCCAGCCTGGCTGAATTTTTCTATTTTTTTTTGAGATGGGGTGTCTCGCTCTTGCTCAGGCTGGTCTCAAACTCCTGACCTCAAGTGATTCTCCTGCCTTGGCCTCCCAGAGTGCCAGGATATAGGCGTGAGCCAGTGCACCAGGCCTAATTTATTTTTATTCTGATATAAGTGGCTTTATTTCCAGAAAAGTTGCTATATTTCCTTTCATATCATTTGTTTTCAAATAAGTTCAGTGTAAAACCTTCTCATGGCTTTTTATTTTTTTAAATAATGAAGGCCCTCTGAGGGTACTATGCTTAACAAAACCAATTCATTCTTTTTCAAGGTAGTCTGTTTCTAGGTGTCACTTAAAAGTAAAGGGAAATTTTTCATCATATATTTGCTTTTAAGCACCTGGATCAGATTCTGAAAGAGCTGTGCAATTACAAATAGAAATAAAATCTCATTGTTTTAGTACTTTTTAAAGCTATAGCAATTTTGAAAATAGATGATGGAGAAAAGGGCTCATAAAATCATAAAATTTAAAGTTGGAAGGAATCTAACAGACTATCTAGGCATTTTCCAGATGGAGGAACTGAGGCTGGAACGAGGAAGTGGCTTCCTCAGTGCGCACAGCCAGCCAGGGAGGCAGCCAGGTACCAATGGAGTAAACCTGGACTTTGGCACAGAAAGACCAGGGTTTGGATGGAGGCTGATTTATACCATTTGAGTGATATTGGGACAGTCTCTCTAAGCCTGTTTATCTACCTGAAAATGATGGTTATACTACCTGCCTCACAGGGATATTTTGAGAACCAATAACTTTTGGAAGAAAATGGCAATACAAATGTTAGTTGTTACTCTCACCAGTAAAGTGGGGTCAGAACTCAAGTTCCTTATGCCTGCTTCATTTTCTTTTCTTTCTTTTTTTTTTTTTTTTTTTGAACTTTCTTTTAAATTTTATTTTACATACAAAGAGCTAGCATGGTCTCTTTCACTTAGTGGGTGCCGTGGAAAATCCACTGAAGGAAGATCACTTAGTCCAACTTAACAAAACCGATGTCCTTCGCGTACTGACGGAAACACTGATGGCACATACTGAGGCCGTGTTTCTGGATCGGACTGTGCCGGTTTGAGCAGACGGGACAAGAGCGAGAACCCTGGCCAAATTTTCGCGGGTGGCTCCAATAGAACTGCTGGTGACCCATTTTGCTCTCAGGAGGGCAACAAGGCAAAAAAAGCTGCTTCATTTTCTTAACTCCTCCACCTTGCCTATCTGAAAAAAATCCATTGGGAAAAGCAGCAACAAGAATTAAATAATAGCCCAGAAATATGAACCACATGAATCAGAATTTGGTACAATTAACTTGTACTAAAATTCCTACCCTCTTCACTAAGTACCTGTGGGCAGAATAAATACTGTTTGTTTGTTTGCTCATTCATACATTCTTTCAGCAGATATTTACTGAGCACCTACGAGGTGCCAGGCACTGCTCTGGATATTGACAACATAACAGTGCACACAACAGACAATAACATCCGCCGTCATGGAACTTACCATCTAGTGGGTTGGAATCAGCCGAACAAAACAATAACTAAAATATGTCAGATTACTTCTATGGAGAAATATTTTGACTGTTTAAAGCTACTCAAAAAATAAATAAATAAAAATAAAGCTACTCTACAGGGCTGGGTGCAGTGGCTCACGCCTGTAATCCTAGCACTCTGGGAGGTCGAGGTGGGAGGATCACTTGAGCTCAGGAGTTCAAGACCAGCCTGAGCAGGAGCGAGACCCCATCTCTACTAGAAATAGAAAAATCAGCTGGGTGTCATGGTACGTGCCTGTAGTCCCAGCTACTTAGGAGGCTGAGGCAGGAGGATTGCTTGAGCCCAGGAGTTTGAGGTTGTTGTGAGCTATGGTGACACCATGGCACTCTAGCTGGGGCAATGTAGGAAGACTTTGTCTCAAAGAAGAAAAAAAAAAAAAGCTGCCCTACAGGGTAACACTAGCATCAAGCTGAACTTAGACTCATGAATGACACACATGGCATAAAGAATAGGTTCTGGATCAAATAAGTTTGAGAAATAGCTGCATATGCTGATCATCCTAGAGATCCCCAAACATAGAAGTGAGCTGTGTGGGTACTCGGTCCCTCAATAAAGAAACCTGTTTGACTTATGTGAGGACAGAGCACAGAGCTCCAGTTAGGAAGCACCGCCTAACGAATTGGTTGAGGCTTTCCTGAGCTCTGGCTTTCCCAGGGCAATTGCAATGTCAAATCATCCTTCTCAAGGTTCCATTCACATACTTAAACCAATTGGATAACCTGGGATGTGTGGTTTTTCATGCCACAAACATTCCTTGAGTGGCTAGGCTCTGCTGTAGGTATGGAGGATGACACCATGGGCAAGGCAGAGCTGACGCTTTGAAGGAAGGGACAGGCAAGAAACAAGTAATACATAATCAACAGAATTTGAGATCATGAGCACTAAGGGAAAATGAAACAGAGTGACGTGCTGGTGGGTCTGGGCGAGGCTGCTTTTGATTGGGTGGTCAGGGAACCCCTTCTGTCTTTCTGAGGAGGTGACATTTGATAAGAAGAAAAACACTATGCCCAAGTGTGAGGCAGAGTGTTCCAGACAGAGGGAAAAATAAACGTAACGGCTTTAAGGGAACAATCTTGGCTCAGTGAAGGCACAGGCAGGAGAGCAGAGGGGAGGGGGGGAAGGGAGGTGGTGGAGAGCACCCGGGCCTTGGAGGCTGTGCTAGGACGCCGCAGAAGGCTTTCAAATGCCTGCCAATTGCAAAGAAACGAAATAAACCGGTGACTACAGGTGGAGATAAAGAACCTGGCTTTTGATAGAAGAATAAATTTTATTTTTCCTATAAGACTTTCACTGGAAAAAATGTTCAAAGCTGTCTATCAAGCAGTTCTGTATGAATATAGTTAAACAGTCAAGGTTGTATGCAGTTGTCCTCAGTTTAGGAAATATCAGTTCTGTGTGGATATGGCGCAGTTTTGTTTTCTGATGTCTGGGACACAGGGACCGAGGCCTGCATACACACCGACACAGGTTGCACGCTGTGTTTTATTTCATTATAATCATACTATACACCCTGTTCTGAGATTTGCTTTCTTTTAAAAACAATTTATTTTGTAACTGAACTTCACTGTTTGATCCTAGTTAAACCCCTATAAAATACATATGAAGGGTTCTCTGAGAATAATGATTACAGTAGTCCTCTATGTGCTGCTATAAAGGAATACCTGAGGCTGGGTAATTTATAAAGAAAAGAGGTTTTATTTGGTTCATGGTCCTGCAGGCTGTACAAGAAGCATGGCACCAGCATCTGCTTCTGGTGAGGGCTGCAGGGAGCTTCCGCTCATGGTGAGGGGAGCAGTGAGTGTCACGGTGAGAGAGGGAGCAAGAGAGAGAGGAGGAGGTGCTAGGCCCTTTTCAACAAAATGGCATCAAGCCATTCATAAGGGACTGCCTCCATGACCCAACGCCAGGCCCCACATCCAACGCTGAGGATCAAATTTCAACATGAGATCTGGAGGGGACAAATATCCTAACTACCAACTACCATTAGTTAATGTACTCACTGGGCTCGTGGAATCAATCCTGCAGTTAATTTTGTCAAGGCCATCCGCTACTTTCTGAGCTGTCAGAGAGAAGTCTTCAGAGCTGTCCTCTGAGCCTCAGGCTCATGAGTCCACGTCTTGCTCCACAGCTTCACCTGGGCGCTCCACAGCCCTCCAAGCCCACCTGTTTCACAGGTTGGAGGAATGGTCATCTGTGTGTTTGTCTACCCTTTCTTCTGTCCAGACCCTGCCCCGTTAGGCACAGAGACTGGTTCAAGTAGTGGGTTTGTGAACCAAGCCAGAGCAATCAGAATCCTTCCCTGAGATTATGTTAAAACTGGAGGTTGGAGAAAGAGTTTCTTCTCTCACTGGTAGCTGAGCCGGAAGAAAGCCCCACAGGCCCTCTGTTCCCTCCCGTGTGAAGAAAGTCTGTCTGCCCCAGGAGAGAACGAAGCCAACAGACAAGCAGAAGCAGATTCAAAATGAGACAGAGAGTGTTCTGTCAACACGAGGGCTCCTGGATCTAATCGTTCCTGAGGCCCCAGTCCTATCTTTTCCCTGGTTTGCTAACTCTTACCTTTATCCTTGAGCTTGTTTAAACTGGGTTTCTGTCACTTGCAAACAAAAGAATCTCAACTGATGCAATGTCCAATGCTGAATTCAGGACCAGTGAAGCCCCCATAATCAGCCACTCCTCTTACCCACGCCATCCCACCCAAACATACAGTCTAAGAAAAAGCACACTGCTGGTTACTGCAAACATAGTTCCAGACAAACCCACAGTCCTACTGCCCCGCACTCTTTCCTGTCGGGATTCCGGAGCTGCCGCCGGCCGAGTTCTTCACCCTTCCACCCACCCTACTTCTCCTCCTGTGCTCTTTCTTTCAGTGAATTGCAGGCACCACTCAGTCACTGAAGCTAGAAATCCGGGCCATCCTAGTGTCTTTCTTCTCCCATACTCTCTGACAACCAATAATTATCATAGGCTGCCAAATTTACTTCCTGAACCTGCCTCGAATCTGTTTTCTCCTGTCCATCCTCAGGATTCCAGTCTTCAAACATCTCCCCTCTGGGTTATCTCACCAGCTTCCCAAGTGATCTCCTTGTCTCCATTTTGCTCTCTGTCCACCCCCTAATCCATCTCCTACTCGAGATCTCTCTGAAAATAAATCTGGTAAAATAAATGATCCTGCACAACACTCATAACTGGCTTCCCACTTTCTCTCCATAGAGCACAAACTAACCTGCATTCAAGACACACACTGATAGGCCCCAGCCACCTCTCCAGCCTCACCTGTCAACTGCCGTGTTCTACCCTCTCATGACACACCATCGTCCTGGCCACTCTGTGGGGCAGCGTTCCCTCCCCGGCATTCCCACAACACTCCTGCATTTTTACATTGTTTAAACATTGTGTGCTTACCTGCCGTCTTTCCCACCTCCTTACACAAGCAGCAGCTATGAGGAATAACTACTTCGAGCACATTTATGTATTAGCCAAACTGTGAAAAACTCTGATTTTTTTTTTTTTTTTTGACACAGAGTCTCACTCTGCCTGGGCTAGAGTGCTGTGGCGTCAGCCTAGCTCACAGCAACCTCAAACTCCTGGGCTCAAGCAATCCTTCTGCCTCAGCCTCTCGAGTAGCCGGGACTACAGGCATGTACCACCATGCCCGGCTAATTTTTTCTATATATTTTTAGTTGGCCAATTAATTTCTTCCTATTTTTAGTAGAGACGGGGTCTCGCTCTTGCTCAGGCTGGTTT